>JBCEWB010144908.1:0-10836 GCA_039654565.1 Peronia peronii | reverse complement strand
ATGCAGAACCCGCGAGTCGATCCCGGCCCGTTTGCTCCGTGAGCAGACGCCATACCACAGAGCCACTGCGTCCCCCAAGGACAGGTGCGCGGTGATAACCAAAGTTGAAATAGGCCTACTGGTCAGTGATGTGTTTTTGTGTAGTGCGTAGATCAATGACACTGCGCGTCAAGCGAGGCCTAAGCTAACATAACATTATGAGCATGAGATCACATTGACCAGATGTGTGCGCTAGGGTAGGAACGGGGGTGAGAAGGATGGGTCAACACTAGGCTTAGTACTGGCAACAACAGTGCAGAGTGCGAGAAAGCGGGATTTTCAATGTTTTCGTAGCACCAACTGATATTGTGCTGGTTGGTTCCATATTTCAGGTGATTATTCTGTATTCACTTTCCTCCCACCTGCAGGTGATGAAAGCCCACCAATGGTGGGATGTCTCCCTTTAAATGACATTAAATAGTTTTATTATGTTTTTTATCGCTGTTTGCAGGTACGACCGGTGTTTTTTGTTTTGTTTTGCTTATGTTATTGTATTTTGATAAATAGATAAATTATATAATAATAATAATAACAAATTATTTAGATCGAGCTAAGTCTAGATCTTTGCATTAAAAAGAAAATGTCATGTTTTACGAAGTTTCCCATGTAAGCACAGCTGATTGCTGTTTCCTCACATGCGCATTAGGCTGGCTGACCTTCTGTCTGTAGACACGTGCCTTGATCCGCTCATGTTGGACATGCTACCTTCGAAAGAGGAATAGACAGCTTCAGCAATGCAGGTTGAAAAAGAAAAAATTACACTAATACAATGAGCCAAGTGCTAAGACTAACAAGCCTAATTGTTGTGAAATAAATACAGACTGTCTGTATTGTATATTATTAACATGATCATAATTATTGCAACTAACAGACTGTCAACTCAGAGCGGTGATTTCATGTAGGTGATAATAAATTATCTGTCTAATGAATTCCCATTCACATAGTATTGATGACTTAAAGCACTTTCACTCTGTAGTAGACTGTACAATGTTTCTGCTTTAGGAAAATGAAAAATTTCTCATCATACAAACTGCAACGATTAGATGATTGATTTAAGTCCTTGGAATTTCCACTAGTTTTATGATCTTATTATTCCCTTCCCAGGTTCCTATAAAAATGTACAAATTTCTCCCAAGACGGGGCAAACGTCTTCTAACATGTAAAGCCTAACCTGTCTTACATAACCGAACAGCGACCAACTGCCGCGATAAAATATCGTGGGGGGGGGGGGGGAGGGGAGGGGAGGGGGGTCTGTTGCAAAATTTTCCGACTTTTTGGTGAAAACGGTTTGACATCCCTGTGCATAACGTCACCAAGGACCGGAAAGTTTATTTGTGGCCAGATTTATTTAGATCATTTGCGCTACAGTTGGAACAGTGATTCTCGCCATATGTTGGATCCTAAAAGGATTATTATTATTATTATGTCTTCCCTGGCTTATAATTGTTGTCATAAATACATGAATTCATGCAAACAGAAATAGTCAGCGGTATTTACTAATTTTGACAAAACGCAATGGCCGCACAAATAACATTTGGTGAAATGGGCGTTTGTATTTCTTACAAAACTGGTACATGTATTCAGTACAGATGTATTCCCTAACGGTAACCACTTCAATTAGCCCTCATCTTTTTCCCCTGTGCCTTATCCCCATATTACCTCGGTGTCCTTATGCTGATTACATGTATTATAGACCTTTTATTTCTGACATTTTATCACAACTGAAACTCTTCTATAATTTTCACTAATTGACTGTATGAGCCTGAAAGTTATGTGAAATGTAAATTAATGATATTACCACTCACTCATTCACTCGCTCCAACTGCATTAGCTCATCCCATTATTATTTTACATATTTTCCTATCACACTAATGCTTAAATCATTTTATCTACCATTCATCTCATAGAGCTACGCCAAACTTTCCATTTATAAATGTGTATGAATCAATACAATGGACTACTGATGAGTCAATGTCACCGGGGAGTAAAATAAGATTGACTAACCCGCAGTTCAACTCACCTTATCTCATAAAAGACAAGAAAATTAAAAGTAGGCACAACTAATTTTGAATGACCAATTTACCTGTACTTAGTTTCAAATCATTTCACTAACATGATTTATAGTCAATTCTTTAGCCCCACTAGACATGGATGTCTATTTAAGGATGTCCAAAACTGCAAAATTATGAGACAAAACTGAAATATATCTCCTTATTTGTCATGTGATCCAACAGAATGAGTTGGGTGTCAAAACAGAACTAGTTGAGAAAATTAGATAGTATTGATCATGAGGTCACAGTGAATATGTATGTTATGTTTGGCAAGGAAGAAAAGCAAATAAACAAAAAGAGTCACAGCTAAATAATTTTTTCACCAAAGTCTTCTTTTCCATTGATATCAAGACATGTAATTCTACACATGAAAATTCAACATCCGACTTATTTCATCCAGTCATGGGACATTTCACAAACATGCTATACAAAAAAAAATAAGACAAAATGAAGTCTTGATTGATAATTAGCCATCGTTTTATTAGGCAATATTGACACACCCTCAGCCACGCAGAAAACAAAGCAATAGGTAATCATAGGAAAGGGAGACATCATTTTCTACTTTTCTAGCAGTGGGTAGATCTATCCATAAATAAATCCCATATTCACTGAAACACATATCCTCATCCTCACTGCTGCTTAGAACCAGGAAATTTTAATATTCATTAAAGATATATCTGGGTACGCAAACAGTAGATGTGACAGGACAGTCAGGAGCCAGTATTACGCCAGTTTTATTTAATTTTTTCCTTTCCCTTTTCTTTCATTTTTTTTTTGTGCCAGAAGTATATTTAGTGTTACCTACAAAATCTATCATTTGAATTCACTTTCTTAGTGATGGCACTAAAAAAGAAATGTCTTTGATAATAAATCTTAGTTTTGAAATGGCAAAACAAAAGGATAAAAACAAAAGTCTAACAAATTCATGAAAGTGCAGTTTCCTACTTTAAGCTGGATAAGTATGTATCCAACAAATAGCAAACACAAGAGACTACATATAACGGTGAAGGTAATTTAAAATCAACACTACTACAGATCTATTTTTTAGTAAAATATAGTCATCGATTTTGTTTTCTAAAAATTCATAACATATTGATGTCATAAATCTTTAACAAGTGTCAAAGGCCTGAAATAAAACACACGATCATAAATACTATCTTAAGCCTCAGCCTGCATCATTGTATCATATTTGACAGTTTAATTTATATCTGTAAATTTACTCTTCTAAAATAGCAATTATGATACAGCACTATCGTACACCAAGTTTCAAAACAGCTTTGAAAATTACAGGCATTATATATACATGTGTGCAAATCTGTGACACTGACTGGTAGTGAAAGCAGGCGAAGTAATTAGATTACCTTATTTAGCAAGAATATACATATGTACTTATACTAAGAACTTTCAACCTGCAAATTCTCATAGCTTAACATAGACAACTGTTATCCCTGATGTACTAGGTTCCCTTTTCTTTTGTTTTTTCATTTCTAAACCTGATTGACTTTGATGGAATGTATGACTACCAGTATTCTGAAAAGAGAGATGGGGCAGCTACATACACATACAGATAGCAGTCAAGTAAATGCAAGACTATTTCGACATATTTACTGGCAAATGACAAGCACTGTATCATTAGCTCTTCATGTGCAATGGTTATTGTGGATTCCAAAAGTTAAATAACATATATCTCCTCACCTCAATGCCTGAGCTAATCTGTCCCTTCCCTCTGAGTGTTTAAATTTCTTTATCAAGTTTTTTTAAGTACTGACTGCCCAGTTCAAATGTCAAACATCCCAATTAAAAAAGGCATTTCTGAAATATTTTGGACAGTAAAAAAAAAATTCACTACAGAGATTTATGCACATTTAATTATTTCAACTGGCTCTTCATAGTTCTAATCCTGTATCAACTCTCAAACAGTTTGACCTTACAACAAATAAACTGAAACTGAATCTCGAGTGCACGTAAGTAATTATCTAAGGTAGGAACTCAAACACCTGCATATATATAATATAATAACAAAATAAAAACCATTACATATTATGTATAATAATAAGCTGAAGAACTATTTCACTCTGCTTCTATAAAAAGAATAATCCACCAGAAAATAGAAAATAATCAGAAATAAACCCATATCATAAAATGAACAAATAAAAATTACCAAAATCTTACAGAAAACTTTTACTTGCTTTACATTATAGCCCATGTCTTTCTCCCTATCCAAAGGTTGAGACGATTGTTGACTAAGAAAATTACCAGTCCCATTAAATATCACATATCCACCAAAGTCATGACTAATAACCTTACTGTTGTACTTTGAAATGAGTGACAGAAAAAAAAAAAAAAAAATTACAGACAGAAAGTATATAAGTTTATCAAATCAGTGCTTGGCTATTTTTATCAACTGATGTTAAAAAATATGTCAGAGCTTTTCTCTTCTTTTAAGGACAAAAAATGATTTGTTTCTGAAATATATCAGAGTAAGATTTTCAACTGTTACAACTCTTCTCATCCAAGAACAGAGCAAATGTGTACAGGAAATATACAGGATTATTAGAGAGTGATTCCAAATTCCTAGATCAAAATCTTTTCAAACATATCTTCCGAAGTAATAAATCTGCCGAAGTGATAAATCTGTAAATCTCACTTCTTATGGTCTTGACTGTTACGAAAAATATTCATACATGTCTCAGACACAGGATTCAAAGAGTTTGTAAAATAGCAGTGCACTCTGTTTTATTTACTGCTCTTATTATCTGTTCCATGTGCAGACTCTGCAACTTATTTACAATCAACACTTCCATAAGGACAAACCATAGTAGGTGCAGGTACAGACTATTTGACATGATTTGATTAACCGGACTTCTGACCACAATTGTCTTCACAGGTGTAATAATCAGTACAATTACAAATTACATAATCATTAGTATCAATTCTTGAAGATGTTTTTCATTACTGGCTTGTCCCTTTTGAAAGTATTGCTGGGTGTTAATAGTCATCTCCTCTTGTGACCACTTCCTTACATGTCGGCCTCAAGATGATGGTGTGCTCAAACTGCGCTGTGTAGCAACCTTTCTGGTCACACAGTGGTGGGTAAGGATCAATGATTCCCACATCACACAAGTTCTTCAGAGCCATCAGATACTTGGTCTGTCCCAGCCGATCCAGCCAGCGCCGACAGAAGGCCAAGGTGCCAAAGTTCTGATTGATGACATTCAGCAGCTGCTTGGACTTTGCCAGTCTGAAAGTCAAGAAAAAAAAATTAATGAATGTTGTTGCTTTCAGAAATGCATGTTTTCAATTATCCAATACCTTATAACATCCATGCTTTCAATGGCAAACTTTAGTGAGCCCTAATGAGCCCAACTTCATCTTGGTAAAAAACACTACAAATCATAATAAAATTGTAATCATTAACTGAGCTCCCTGAGGCAGCCCATCGGAGGGAAATATCAGCACAAACTACCCACAAAAGCCGAAAGGAGCAGGGAATCACTCCGAAACGGTTTCACCAATAGTTTTTGCAAAAAAATTTCTCTGAGGTTTTCCACACTCTGAACTCTGTCTAAGAACTGCCATAAAAACTATGACTGCTCACAAGTTCAATAGCACTCGTCTGATTTCATGAACTGGCACTTTAGATTACAAAAACATACACTTTTACTAGGGGGGGGGGGGGGGGGGTCTGTGACATTGGGTGAGTCCACTTTCTGTAAAGATTACTTTTTCACCGCTCAGTTTCACAAGTTATTCATTCCTGAAACTGAATTCTCTATCTATAAGAGAAAAAAAGATCGCGATACTATAAAGTTACTGTCATGACAAATAGTGAAGAACACCAAATCAGGCCAAAACCACCATAAACAAGTAAATAGATCATAGCTAAAAGATAAACAAAAAAGGAAGTATTCGCCACACAAAACAGCCATTTTTATAATCATGTGATATAACATTATTTTATGGAAAATATCTTAAAATTAAGACGACCGTCCACCGGCAAACTAATCAAAACATCATTTTACGGAAAATGTCTTAAAATTAAGACAACTGTCCACCGGCAACTAATCAAAACATCATTTTACGGAAAATGTCTTAAAATTAAGACAACTGTCCACCGGCAACTAATCAAAACATCATTTTCCGGAAAATGTCTTAAAATTAAGACAACTGTCCACCGGCAACATTATGTTGAACTTGTCATTCTGCCTCTTATGAAAGCATGTGACGCCCTTGAGAGACCAGTCAGATTGTGATTTTTTTCAATTTTACCCCTATGTGCATATCATTAAGAGTAAACATCTGCCATGCACTCTAAGACTTGCATGGAAAAACTACTGGAATTTCCTTATTTTACAGATATTTTTTTGAAATGCTGAAAGTAGTCAAAGATGCTATTGTGAAAAAGAATAATTAAAAACCTTCCTTTCTTCAAACAACTATTCATCCATCAACAGTTTTCTCCAGAGCTATGCATAAACATGCAAAGTGATGCTCCTCTTTTTTTTCAATTCACAATATTGCAGTCCACACTATCTCTATCCGTTATTCTTACCTGAGAGGTACGTGGCCGACCTCAAAGTTTTTCATGTAGTGAGAGACCTCCATATCATCATGAACATGGCCTTTGCCAGTGCTGCCAAATGTTTCAATAGCATACACTTCACCTTCCTGCAGATATATATGATCAGGAATAGTCATTCTAAGAACAGAGTCAGATTCGCAGTAAACAACTTTCTTCAGTGAGGGTTATTTTTCACCAGCCTTATTACCTCCACTTGTAATATACAAGAGCTGTTGAACAAACATTGCCCACCCCCTCCCCCCTACTATCTTTTACTTCAAAGATTGGCCACATGGAGGAAAAAAACAACAAAATTATTGCCACAAAAGGGAAACAATTTCCTCACACCACTGATCTTTCATAAATTTCACAGTCTACATTTCAAGTAGAAAGCACAAAAGTGATTTCTTCCCACCTCTACAGATTGTTTAAAAGCCCTTGCATCTGACAAAGATCAATAATCCGATTGGTGAAAAACAACTTTCATTTGGGTCATTTCATACTTCACAGAAGCTGATTTTTACTGTATTCTGAAAAACTACAATCTGACATTTGGTAATGCAAACTGATTTTTATATTTTGTGGAAAATACACAGTTATTGTTTAAACTTATAGAGCTTGTTTTTCTAAGAATTTTGATACCAGTTTTACTATTCTAGCTTAATCAGTTCAAAAGTTATGACATTTTGAAAATGTGAAAATATCTCCCCAATTCGCTACCTTTTGACAATTGGGAAAAAGTCACATTTTGCATAAATATAAAATGTACAGTTTTAATGCCAGGGTTCTCATACTTCCCAATCCTAAAATCCTATAGGTGTAGAATAGCCTCAATTTTTTTCAGCAGCAATAGATGCATTTAAATACTTATTTCACCATTGAATATCCTCCGATGTCATTTCTTGCATATTTTACGTGGAAGATGGAAAATGACATTTTCAAGGCAACTTCAAATGGACATGAAATTGCTCTACATGGTAGCACAGAAATAAATTATATATGAAATTAATCAGGAATTCAAGCTCTTTAAAGAGACATTGAAGAATTAGCTGCATTCCAATAAATTTTTATCTTAATCCAGAGATAAATATGCCAGTTACATGAAATTCTAAAATTATGCAAAAGCATGACTTTCAAATGAATGCAAAAGTCCTGTATGAATCTTACATAAGCAATGTCTATTCAAACAAATTTAAAGTAAAAAAGACAGAAGAAATGAGCAAAATAAATAAATTGCTCAAATTAGTTTTGATTTTTAAAGACCTTCACAAAATAATGTGAGAGTGCAACTCCAGGGGAATGCAGTTCTTTTAGCCAGCTACTACTGGTAAGCAAATAAATTTGACATCAAATTTAGCAGAAATTAAAAGTTTAATCATACATTTTTTAAAAATTTTAAGTTTGGCGTGTGCCTGATTTGATAATGCTTTGCTGTCAAATGAATATAGATCTAGATGTAATAAGCTTATTTCAAAATATTTCAACTTCAAAATATTTCATAGGCATTGAAATAAAAGGGGGGTACAGGGGGAGAAAAAAATAAGAGGCATTATAATGCAAAGATGCCATGTATCATTTTCTCAGATATCAAGAATGGAAATACTATGATTCAAATAATTAAGAACATTATTCGTTTATATTAAATACATGCAAAGAATCGTGTCTTTCAGCTAGATCTAGTCTATGCCTTGGAAGCAAGGACACAATAATCTCCCTGTCAGAACCCGACACATGAAAACTCATTTAATCTAGATATAGATGTAGATGTATATCACGTTTAAAGTAACATAAATTACTATTTTTGAAACATTTAAGTGTTTATGCAAAACAAAACAGATTGTAAATGTATTTCTGCTTAGTAGAAGCAGAAAATCGTCCACCGTCATCCCGAGGGGCGGCATTATGATGTGCGAGTTTGCGTTTATTCAATGAAATCAAATGGCCAGTGCCTCGCGCCACTTCATTCCCCATGTTTGATTTTGTTGTAATGAAAAAGAAGATGTTGAGGTTTGATTTCGTATAATTTCATCCTGATCGGCCGATATTTAAGCTGATTTTTGTTTCAAAGAAATTTTCCACTTTGTTAGCATTGAACTATTTCCTCCAAAGAGCCATTTTCATCAGCAAATGATCACTGCCATTTCAGTAAATAAAAAATAATGGCATTTATGTTATGACTCTAATTCTGCTCTTAGATGCTTTATGATGTTACAGAATTGTCATGTAATGTCATAAAACCTAAATGATCAACTGTTCTTTTTACACACCATACACACATTACTGCAAACAAATCCAGCAAAAAAAAAAAAAATTAACAACAAACATTTTGCTGCAACTTTAGTTTTGTCAGTGTTCTAAGGCTACTCAAACTGCAATGTCACATTTGTTTGTCTTAATGTGAGCATATTCAGAAAAAAAAGCAACAACTAAGAGTTTGGTGCATTTTAATTTTACCAATGTACTGAATCTAATATTATTAAGTGAACATTAACCTCCATCCTGGTCGCTTCACCACCTTTGACAATGGGCACTGTCTTGCCAGCATGTATTCTGTACTGCCCTACTGAGTGGCCATTCAGATTTCTGATGGGTTTCACTGGAACAGAAATTTACAAATATACTGAATGTCTTGTGCAAGAAAGGAGAAAAATGCAAATAAGCTTTGTCAAATTTACCCATTTATCTAAAGACCAATGATATGGAATAAATATTCAACAGATGGAAAATGTGGCACAAATGCTAGAACTACATTCCTCATTAGTTTCAAAATAAACTTGATATTTTTCATTATTTTCTATCCATATTTCCTTCAAATAAACGTTCGTCAAAACCTGATGCACATAGTGTTTCCACATCTGCTACTGGTAGACATCTATGCAGGCACATGGCCACTGCCCCCATATAATTGTACTTTTCCATGATGCACTTCCAGTTTGTGAAAACACGGTGAATCAACTGTGTGCCACTATGCCTCAGCAACACAATAAAATGCCATCATTTGTCCTAGAAGTTTTTTTCAAACAACAAAAATCAGGAAACAGTGACTGGTAAAGATTAGGCATGATGATAGACCAGATTTCAACATATGCTGAGCCATCTTGGCTCACCGGTAGTTGAGTTCTACAGAGTAATCAAAACGATCAATGGGCACTAAAGAGATAGTTAAGAAATTAGTGGGGACAAAAACAAAAAAAATATCTAGCAAAGTACTGACATGCTCCAAACTAGCTAAACATAATATTTTAACTCACCCTGGTATGTTTTCCCATCCAGCTCCACCTCATACGACTCCATAACTTCTTGAATCTGTTCACCAACATCACAGAGCCTGACGTCAATGCCGGCTGCACGGACACCCGTATTTGTCGCATCTTTCACAGCCATCAACAGCTGGTCATACTTGGGGTTAAAGGTCAGAGTGAAGGCACAGTCAACTAAATGACCTGTAGAGTGGAAAATCGGATAACCATAAATATCTAGTATTATTTATCTGCTATCTGACATTTCTGGCATCACCCAGAGTAGTGTTGGCTGCTGCAGTTTGTGACACTGACAGAATAATTTCTCTAAATCTGTTGTTTCATGCACTTCTTGGCAAGAAGTTTAGATAAGTGGTTTGTCATTGCTTTCTTCAGCAGCAGTGCTTATGGTGTCCTGATCAATGTTTCTGCTAGATACCATCTGCTCATGACTTCAAGGATCAAGAGCTGAATTATGAAAGATACTCTTCTTTGCTCCCTGTCTAAAACATCCCCTGCTTGCTAGGGCTTTGTCTCAGGCACCTTTAGATGCTGGCAGACTATAAGATTCAACACTTTACTAACAGCTCCCTCTGCTCAGCTTCATCCTGAAGGAAGTTAAATACACTGAAACTATCTGACTTGTATTTACGCATCTTGAGACTGCACATTGCTGAGAACAATTGAAGAGCGTTTTTTCAAAAGTGGGTTCAGTCCACTTTCGTCAGAATTCTAACTAAGGTAGCTATCATGCATAAGAGGGAAGGAACTTTCTATGGAACATTTCAGTTTCCTCAAAACCATCTTAGTTTCTGTGAAAACTGAACATGAAATAGCATCGTTTTTTCAAAAGAAGCTCAGTCCGCAATTGACAGTTTTAACTTTAAATCAGAATCCTCAATACTAGACCACCTATACCAATTTCACTAAGCCCATCTTCAAAGTT
>JBCEWB010144887.1:0-10836 GCA_039654565.1 Peronia peronii | reverse complement strand
ATCTATCTATCTATCTATCTATCTATCTATCTATCTATCTATCTATCTATCTATCTATCTATCTATCTGTCTATCTGATTCCCATCCCTGACACCCTACCATCTACTTCTTGAATTAGCCTCCATCCATTTCCGCCTCGATCCTGTCATCCTGTCTCTCCATCTTTGCTAGCTTTCAGTGATCCCTCACTCTTATTCCCCTCCCCTTCCCAATCAGTCAGTCCTTCCTGTCCTACCCCTACCTTGCCCCACTCCCCCCCCCCCCCCTTCCCTTCCAGGGTGTCTGCAAGACAAGGCTGAGAGTGAGGAGAAGACGGCTGATGACTCTTAAAGTACTCACACACACAAACTTGCAATGTCTCATTTAGGCTTTGACTGGGGACATACAGTCGCTTCCGCTATCAACGGTTCTCAGGTTTTCTACCTTTAAAGCAAAGTGTACTAGAAAGATGTCGCCTGAAGTTAACAGTAAAACTAATAGATATATAAAAATGACAATAAGAAAGGTACAATAATGATGGGAAATGAATTACGGAAAAATAAACAGAGACATACATAAATAAAGAATTAACACAATAGAAGTAATAGTTGAAAATTTTCAACAGAAAAAAACAAAAAAAGCAAATACAAAACTAACACCAAAGAATGGCCGCCAGGCGACAAATTAGCACATAAACAATAACAGTCTTTCAATTGAAAAAAACAGCAGATCCCAAACCCAAATGTTAATCTGTTTAAAGGGGGAAATATCCTACTATATGACTGGCAAATTTCTACTGAACCAAGTGACAGTGAACGTAAGGGTGGTTTGTATTGAGGGGCGTGATTTCCATGCGTACCCACAGAAGACGGGCGGGAATAAAAAATGTCTACATGCATGCTGGTGATGGTTCATACTGACACAGATACACACGGCTGTCGTACGCACAGACAACAAAAATCGTTTGCGCTTGTCACATTTCAATCCTGTAGAGGTTTTTTATCACAACTTTCGCGGGCGCGCACTTCTTTTTAGGGACGCACAGAAAACGTGCGTCTCAATGTACATGTAGCCTTAACATGGATCGTTTCTCTTTTCGCATATTTTTTCTTTCTCTGTCTTTCATTTCTGTTTTCTCAGTATCTTTTCCTTCAATTCTTTCTCTTTTTCTTATCTGTTCATCACTCCTTCCCATTTTTTTTCTTATGTTGGGTGTCGTTTGAAAACCTTTGTCCTAAACACCAGATCGTCTTAGCTGGACTTATGTGGCAAATGGCGCTGTGGCAATTCCGTGCCAGAGAATTGCAAATGCGCTTAAATGGAAACGCCGCTTTACAAAATTAATGAGAATCTCATCTTACTGTCTAATAAGCCGTCCTTGTTGAGAGGTGCCCGTTTAACTATTAAGACAAGTGTCTTTAAAATATACAGAAATATCAACAAATAGTGTCTTCCCCGTCACATCAAAGGCATAAAATCGGTGTCTGAAACGTATAAATATTTCCCTGCTTCTCTCAGTTTCATGAGATAAATAAGTCACTGTAACTATAACCACCGTTAATTATTTGTTTGCTTATACAGAATATTAGGACAAGCCGCAGTTTCTTTGTTTTTGTTTCTGTTTTTGTTTTTTTGTTTTGTGTCCATGCCATGAGACAAAGTTGAATGAAGGAATTCACACGTTTTGGCAAACTGAACAGCACAATCACCTGAGCAGCACAATTATCAATCATGTCCGTGCATAATATCATTATAAAAGTGGCGCATTCACACAAGCTCAGTTGTCTTTTTTTTTTTCACCTGCCCACCTTCACCTCCGCAATATATTGGAGCGTTGGATGCCATATTAATCATTCAAATCTAAGTAGATAATTTCTTTAAAAAATAATATACAAAAAGGACATCATCTCTCAGCCAGTCAAAAATTATTGTGTCATAATATGTTGTGTTTCCATCAGATTGATTTGTTATTATCAGTTTTAAATTCAATTCATTTACTTCCATGTGACATATAAGTTTTGAGCTAGTTATCGCAGGTTGAAAAAAAAACCCAGTAGTGATGACGGCGCAGCACTGGCGAAATAGTTTCAATTTTAATCAACATATTAAAAGCTACAACATTATGACAATCTATTCATATTGCCGATAGATCTGACGGAGACATTCACAGTTATTACTTTACCGGGAAGCATTCATTACAACAGCAAACTATATGTAAGGTGTTCAAATTCTTATCAGTCTAGCATTATCAAATAGGCTTTTAAAGTCCTATTACCATTCAAAGTCCTGTTACCGTAAGTATGAAATGCATTCTAATATAAGTTAAATGGGGAAGAAATTCCTGGCTAAATTCAGGAAAAAATGTGCAAACATGAACAGTTTAACACATAAATCTAAATGTTCAGGTCACGACATCCTGGTATCCTCACAATCTGCCAATGAGAGCAATATTTTGCTTATTCACAGATGAATGTTCTTTCAGTTTCTGCAGTATGTGGACATCGATATCAGACCGCCCTCATCACATTCACTCCTGATTTCTCTGTTCGAATCTTAACTATTTACAACTCATTCTGACAAATCATGATCAATTTCCACTTTGAACTTCCGTACTTTTTTTTACATAAATAAATAAATAATAACACTACTAGAAAGCAATGAAAGGAATATCAGTGGAGAATGCATTGTATCAAAAATATTTAGATTTCGTGTTTTCGTTGTATTTCAAAAGTATCATATTGACGGTATTGCATTTATCAGAACCAGAGAAACTCAACAACAGTATCGATTTCGGGCTACCTGATCGGGTGTACTCGGTAATGCCCTGTGACAGAGAGAGCCTCACTAATGAGACACGGGAGTGTGGGAGAGAGGGCAGACTGTGAGCTCGGTGTCATTTAGAGGTGGCATGTCTGCGGGCTAATATTTGTCCTTTCACTACCCTTAGCCTGTCAGTTCCTTCTTGGCATTTTATTACTACCATTATCAAAGCTAGCACCACCATCATCACCATCACCACCATCACCACCACCATCACCACCATCACCACCACCATTTTACGAAAAATATATACGACTGTCCAACCGGTAACTAATCAAACAATTAAAAAAAGCAAATAACATATACAAAGAACTTAGATTGAATATTGTTGTTAATATTCTGCCAAATTTTCGAGCCCGCTTGACTCTTCGTCCGGGCAATAATGAAATCATATAAAATGTAAATAGGGTATTGCTGTACACGAAAGGAAATGGGTAATTAAATGATTTAATTTAGTCATCTAATTAATTTCATCATCATCACCATCACCACTACCATCACCACCATCACTACAACCATCACCACCACCATCACCACCATCACCACCACCATCACCACCACCATTACCACCATCACCACCACCATCACCACCACCATCATCACCATCACCACCATCACCACCACCATCATAACCACCATCACCACTACCATCACCACCACAATCATCATCACCACTAACACTACCACCATCACTATCACCAAAACTATTAATACAACCATCACCATTATCATCCCCATCATCATCAGCATCGCTGTCACTACCGCCACCACATCACCAGAACCGGACTATGAACACCATCATCATCACCACCACCATCATCAAGACTATAAACCACCACATTCCCCACCACCATCAACATCAGCATCCTAGTGGAATATTTTGAAAGACCTTAGAAACTGTCAACCTGATCGTTTAATAAAGAACACAATTTATTAGGATGATATATAATTGGTTAATTAAAAAATTCAAGAAACTGGTTAGTTCTCCATCAAGGAGAAAGAAAACGAATATTAATATGATACAGCTGTGGTCTTTATTCCCCCTTTTAGTCATGTGGCATGTGAACAAGGATCTATCATCATCCCTTTATAGACCTGCCATAAAACTTAAGACGGACTGACCACCAGCAAATGATGTGATACACTAAAAGAAGAAACAACAGTATGTAGAACAGGATAGGCTAAAAACTGAATAAAAAATAATAACGATAACAATAGTAATAGAGAGCAATTTTATAGCGCTTATCCCCGTACAGTGAAGGCTACAGGCTATAAGCGTTTTACAATCTATTATTACCCCGACAAACACAATGGAGACACTCGGTACGGTCTCAGCCTCCTTGGAAGTTTACAAAGCGGCTGCCTGTTAGGTGCTCTCTACACCTTATCAGTCTATTAATATAATTCATTGTCCATAGTAGAGTGCCCATTTTAATTTAGTCAGGAAATGTGTGTAAATTGTCTGTTGCAAGGAAAACTGGTCGGGACCGATCAAGAATAGAACCCGGACGTTTAGATCTCGAGTCAGACAACCAACCGCTAGACCGCCGATATTGGAATTGGCCAAATTTTCGAACTCTTTTGGTTCTTCATCGAGGATAATAAACTGATGAACTATCATCATAGTCATCATCACTCACATCATTTTACACAGAGATAGAAATTGAATAATTTTAAGGTAGAAATGGCCTCTGGGCGGGATTCTCAATAGCTCAGTTTAAAAACAAACAAACAAACAAAAATATTAAAAAGCAAAAATGCAGAAATAAATATAAGGAAATTGTTGAGCATATCCAGGGCGCTATACTTTTGTTTACCTAAACTGCTACATTGTCAGAAATTTTGTTAGAGGGCATTCACCCTTTGCTATCCCTTGTCAATAAATACCAAACGTCATCATCAGATCACCAAATTCAATGTCAGATGATGTTATTTCCCCACCAAGTCTGAGAAGTTACAGCCCCGTGCAGTATTCGGTTACCACATTTCTCAATTTCTGTACACAGTAAAACGCCCAACTTTATTCTTAACCCTAAAACGAATCTAACAACACAAGTAGACTGAGGTCGCCTTCGTGTCCGGGAAAATTGTAATGGGTAGTTGAGAGCTGGAATAATCTATTATTATGCTGTCAGTATCTCTGCAAATGGGATCGAAGTAATACCACTAATATAGAATTTAGAATGATGATCACTGCCAGAATAGCATTTATAGATCGACCTACTTAGCAACCATTAAAATGATTGATCTGGGATGCACTAAAAACATTCATCTCTTGAGCTGAGAAAAACAGCGAAAAATTATACATCTCGGACAGTGAACTTCTGAGGTTCACGTGAAAATACTATTAAGTTGACATTTCTGTACATTATAAAAAGATATGTCTAAATGGTTAAACGGCACCACACAATGGAATTTATCACTCTGGTTTTTATTTTAGTAAAAACAAAGGCAATGGTGCCTCTGATATGTCGTCATGTCAGATGATTTGTATGTAACAATGTCTGTTGTGTTGTTTTGTCGTTTCTTGTTTGCTGTTGAGTGTCGAGAGAGATGGGGTTGTTTTCTCAGGGCCAGTGTGTGCAGTTTCGGTGATCGACAGTTGGTATCACAATAGCCCGGTGTTATGTGAACTGTTTGTCCTCACCATGAAGATCACGTTCTGACTGCCAGACAGGAGACATATTGTTCATATCTTGGATTACATGACCTCAGCCAGCACGTTTAGGGGACAGGCCAATGTCGTGTCAGGCAGATCAACAAGGAACAAAAGCTGGGTAGGAGCACAATAAAATGGAGTGTCTGTATTTGGCAGTGAGGCAAATATCAAAATGATATGACAAAGGGAAGATTGCATCATCTATGTTACAATACTACCTTAATTGGAGTGTAAGATACTGCGCTGTTGATTATTACTTTCATAAAAAGATTAATTAATTGATTGACTCTGTTTATTAAGGTCCACTAGTACGAGTAGTACATTGCTGCAATGTGCCCTCTGCTGTGATGATTACGAATGAGGATTGATTTTGACCAGCCCTGTTACTTTATTTCACCAGAAACACCGGGTGTAAATGAGAAAGTAACAGGACTGGTCAAAATCAATCCCCATTCATAGTCATCACAACAGAGGACACATTGCAGCAATGTACTACTCGTACTAGTGGGCCGTTAACAAGCAGAGTCAATTAATTAATTAATTTGTCCTCGTGGTAATGATCAAGATATATCTGTTAAAAAATGATGGCAGGTATAACGATAATAGTGGTCCCTGACGAAAAACCAAGAATTTCGAACATTTTTCCAGTGCGATATCACTTTCAATTGTTTAATTTATCAGATTCTTCGTGTTGTTGTTTGTTGTTGTTGTTGTTCTTGTTGTTGTTTTTTAATGTACGCTAGGTAAGCTACCGCTAAACAGTCTGTCTTAAATTTGAAGACATTTGAATTTATTGATGCTGAGGATGAGCATGAGAATGATTCTTTACAATGAACCAACTTAGATAAGGAAATTCTGATATGCAGTGTTGATTGTGATATTCAAGGTAAGATATATCATTGTAAAATGATAAAGTTGCTAATGACGATGACGATGATCGATAACACAGTGGTGATAGTTCTGTCTCACATCGGTTGACCAACCAAATCGTGCTGGCACAAAAAGCCGGGGGACAACTCTTGCGTGATCAGGCAAACTCATGCATAATGGATCAAAGCTTACACAGCAAAGCACTGGCTGGCTAAAGCTGCCCTCTCCATTTGGAGCTCCCGTATGCCACAAGACCGGTACGCTTACCCTGATACCACAGTTCTAACGTACTTTGACAGAATGCTTTTCGCCAAAGTTTAACTGTAAAGAGTCGAGATGCATATTTTGATACTAAGTCAATTTTCTTCTCTTTCCTTTTTTATGTTACCCAGCCTGTCGTGGTAACAAGGGTGGCCCAATTTCTTCACTCTTCTACAGTAAATGCTAAAACCTCCGAAGTCGAGTTTCATCGTTCTCTTTACTCCTACGGATATAATTAAAAACTCGACATTTCTCAACACTGAACAGTATTGTCACTTTAATATACCCCTCCCCTCCCCCCACCCACCCTTTCCCCGTCTTTTCTAGTTTTTTTTTTTTTTCATACCGACGAATTGGACTGTGAACTGGACGCCATGATTCCCGATAACTGCCCGCAAAGGGATAGAATTGATGCCATTTTTATATAATAATACCATCTCATAAAAAGTCAAAGAAATTATTTGGGCAGGATGAAGCTGTCATATGACCTTCACTTGGTTCGAAAATAGTAAATGATGTAAAGTGAATATAAAGAGACGACGTCTTGTATCCTTTCGTCCTTGACCAAAACTAATAATAACGTTAACAATAACACAAATAAATGCGTTTTTTTTCCACTGAGTAATAAAAGAGAAATCGGATAAGCTAAATCGCGATTTTCTCGACGTAGCTTTTTCAGGGAGAAGCCATTTTGTCAGAAAACCCTCAGCACTGATGTAAAACTAACTCTGACACGCTTTGAAGGAAGACATTTTAATATTTTCCCAGCGAGTGGAACACACAATCTTACACAATATGGAAAAGTTACTTATCGCATCATTTCTTTCTCTAAAATGTTGTGTTTTCGACACCATATAAATCAGAGGTTGCAAACTATATCGTGAATTTCTATAGACAGATATTTCCTATCAAAGGCCTTTTGTCGAAGCACATTAATCATACCAACTGGTATAAAGCTCTGCATGCATATACTTTGGCCCTGTCGATGGAACTCACGTGAAAAGGACGTTCGTTAACCGTAGGGCAGATCAGCAAGGCCGTACAAATCGGATTTGTCAGTTCCTATCAGCAAAAATCAAACATTTAGTCATGTCGACCACTTTTACAATGGGACGTTTATGAAACTGATAAAATACTTCGTGAGTAGAGATTGATAGGCTTTTGTACGCAATTACTGGTTTGGCTTCCGCTGGAAGTAGGTCAGTGTCGATCAGTAACCGCTATGCTACAGCGCTTTGACAGTTTCATCAGAGTTTAACATTTTCTCCATCTGGTCCTGTTTAAATATAACTTTCGGCAATTTCAAGAGACACCTGGGGTACAACTACTGCCTTCTTTAAAAAACTGCATTGTTTGTTTAATACTGTTGAAAAAAATATTACAAAATACTAAACCTCGACTTTTTCAAAACAGAGTTTCAGGAAAACAGCGTTTCGTCACAGGATATTCTCACACATCTAGTTGTCAACCGTTCCTCGTGTCTTTTCACGGTAAATATTGTACAATGTAGAACATTATTTTTCACAAGTACAATCAATGTGACTCATGTTGTCCAAATAGGATCTGGAGAGTTTTTCTGGGGCTGAATGTTTGTGTCAGTGAAAAGTCCTTGTATCTGGGGTGATGAAAGTCATATTTGTAGCAGTGGTTAAAGCACTGCTATTACTATTATTACCTGTTATCTGTTAACAATGCCTTGGTTTGTCGATGTCGTAAGGGCGAAGATGAAGCCACGAGCTCTCTCCAGCCCTCTCTGTCTTCCACTACTCTTTGAGAGTCAGCAAATCTCATTCCTGTCCATTCTCGAGTGTTGTCTTTTCATCTCTTCTGTATCTTTTTCGTCTGCAGCTGCTATCCTTGTATCTGGTAAGATGATTTTTGCAAAGACCGGACGATTGAGACATGACACTGTATCATCTCAATGTCCGTTTCTTTACTATATTGAGGAGATTCTTGTGAGATCCTATAACGTCCTGGATCCTCAGGCAGACCCTCTACCTTTGCTTCATCGTCTGTGTAGTTCATGCCTACGACTGCTGTAGCTGTTTTCCTCTATGCAGATACCTGAAACAGTCTATGTTCTGCTTTGGTACTGTGGAGCCAAGTCCGTTGGTTGACTGCCTTCTTCGATCTTCCATGAGGAGCATGAACTTCCTGTCCCAGGATGTGTAGGCAAGGAGCGGTGATAACTGTGTGGTTTATTGATGTATTTGTTTGTTTACTTTGGTTTTGTTTTCTCCTTTCCTCGTGAATAGTCCTCAGATCCCTCTAGAATTTGAATCGAAAATAATGTCAGGAAGAACAACAGCAATAATAATAATCAATGCAATGACAACCATAATTTTGAAAACAAGCAAACAAAAACACAATATGAAAACTAAAGGGAAAAACAATAGATGAACAGTTCTTCATATTTTCAAGGTGACAATCCATGAATTTCGTTCTGATTCTGAACTATTCCACCTGAAAAGATCAGAAGGAACAGGTACTGTTGTACAAAGCAATGATTTGAATCAATCAAGTCAACAAATAAAAGTTTTCAAAAACAAATTGCCCTTTTCTCCCATGTGTAAAAAACGGACGTGATATATTTCTTCCCATTTGATCTGCATTAGATTGCGTGGCACTTTTATTTTAGCGTTTTGTTTTTTATTTTTCAGAGCTCTGGCTGTTTGTTCCTTAATCATAATATATAATTTATTTGGCTTTTCTGCTGTATTGATATCTCACGTTGTGATCATTTTCCTAGAAATAAGAAAATGAAGAGGAAGAAAAACAGCGATGAGCAATCCGATGACGATACACGGCTGTAGAGCTCAGGTCCAGAGTAATTGATAGCAATCTCACACAGCGTGACAAACTGAAATTTGTCACACTTTCTGATCACACATCTTTTTTGTTTTCTTCCTCTTTTCATCAGCCTTTTTCTTCACCCTTTCTCTTTCTCTCTCTTTCTCTCTCTCTATCTTTCGTTGTATCTCTGTCTTTTTCACTCAGAACTTGACTTTATATAGATCAATCTCCTATTTCCCCTCTTCTTAATGTTCCATCTGTCTCTTCTTCTTCCAGTCATCTCCTCCAAGTTCAATTCTAAGTGACATCATTGATATTTTTCTTTTGTTTTCTTCCCTTTTCCTTCCAAAGTTCAATCTCTGCCTATTCTTTCAATTTTTTATCACTGTCTCTCTTTTTCTCTCGCTCTCTCCTTCCTTCATTATCCCTTTTCCTGAGATCTCCGACTTACTTTCTTTTTTGGATATTTTCTCCCTGGTGCAAACTCATATTTTCCTTTTGTATCGCCTATTCTCGATCTTTTTCTGTGTATCGCTGTCCCCATCGTTTTGCCTTTTCTCTCACTTTCTCTCTCTTTCTCTCTTTGATTTATTTCTCTATCCTACTCTCAATTTCTTTCTCTTTCTCTCTTCTTCTCTTTATCTCTCATCTTTGTCTTTCCTTCTCACATCTCTGGGTTTTTTTTTTCTTACTCAGATTTCTCAGGAATTCGTGATCATCTATGTCGGGTTTGATCTTTACTGCCTCCCTTTCAAAGTTCTCTCCACGCCATGTATTTCGACTGCCCTGTTTCCTCTTGATTTCTATCTCTCTATCCCTTTATTTCATTGTGTTTTGCTTTCATCTCTGGAACAGTCAAGCAGAAAAGCGTGCAGCAACTGAAGATCAGAACCAATTCTGCAGAGAGTGCTGTTGAGTGACCAGTATGAACCGCATGTGTGCATCAGATTTAGGTCTGAGATCCCAGGTGAGGTACACATTTACGGCACAGATAAACTAAGTCTAGGCTGGACTTTATCGTTTTGCAATAGTCCGCCATATATATTATTCTACTTTCTTGTCTTCCTATTTTATTTCTTTCTGTATCTGTAATTCTTCCTTTTATTTCAGAACTTTCTTGTTTGGTATACTGCTTTCACAGTTTTGTTTGTTTGTTTCTTTGTTTGTTGTTTTGTTTTGTTTTGTTTTCTGTAAAATTCCCCATTTGGTACTCCTCACCTCCACTCTCCCCTCCCTCCCTCCCTCCCAGTACTTCTTTCCACCACCCTATTCACTGTCATCTCTCCTAGACCTTCCCTACTATCTCTCTCCTTGATATGAACAAAGGAGGAAAGAGCGGGTGAATTAAACATAAATAAGTAAAAAGAACAAAACAATCTATCTATCTACCTATCTATCTATCTATCTATCTACCTATCTATCTATCTATCTATCTATCTATCTATCTATCTATC
>JBCEWB010144876.1:0-10837 GCA_039654565.1 Peronia peronii | reverse complement strand
GATAGATAGATAGATAGATAGATAGATAGATAGATAGATAGATAGATAGATAGATAGATAGATAGATATATAGATAGGCAAACAGCAAGAAAGCAAAAAACTGACAATCAGTCAGACAGAAATGATAGATTGTACAAATAACACAGATGTACTTACCTATTGTTGTTGTAGGCATCAGATGAAAAAGAAGAAAAAAGAAATCATTAGCACATTGTTAAACCCATGTCTACGTCTTCAGAGTGATAGAAAGACAGCCGGATGGGTGGATGGGTGGATTAATGGATAAATGGGATTGGATGGATGGATGGATGGATGGAGGATGGATGGATGGATGGATGGATGGATGGATGGATGGATAAATGGGATGGGTGGATGGATTGGTGAGTGGATAGGTGGATGGATGGAAAGATGGATGGATGAAAAGAGGGATCGAGGGATGGATAAATACATGGATAAATACATGGATCGATTGATAGATTAATGAATGAATTCAAGATTTCAATCAACACTCTTTGCAAACAATTCCGCAAACAAACCCATGCTTCTCATAAAAAAAAACAACTAAAAAACAAGTCCGTGGAAAAAGACAAACATCCTGCAAGAAGGATTGGTGTTACGGTTGCCCACTCACGGACATAGAAACTCCAAAAAGTGAAAAACTCGAACAAGTGAGACAACATGAGAAAGAACAGGAAAAAAAGACATTGTTCCAAATCTATTGAAATGGAACCACAAATCTACAGGCGCTTGCAAATTAGATGTCACTTCAGTCTCTGAAAAGGCCAAATCCATGTGAAGACGCAAATAACCGGAGACATTGGAAATTTATTGAAAAGTAGGGGTTGTTTTGGGACTAAATCCGACGTGGGGGGAAAGGAAAGATATAAGATCATGCATAGAAAGTGGAAATGATAAGAAGGTATACATACAGATAAAGACAGAGAGAGGAAGAGGCGGGACGATCACAGCTCCTTTTTTTCTCCGGAGGGAGGAAGGTAGAAAGAGAACAAAGAGACCAACGACACAGAAAGAGAGATAGAAAGAGGAACTAAAGGAGGAAGGAAGAAGAGGAATAGAAAGAGCCAGGAAAAGTGAAAGGAGACATGCAGACAAATTGTGTGTTTTTGGAAAGAGGGCTTTTGTCTACTATGGACTTTTTAACTAGACTGTCAGGAAGTTAGAGCAGGGGTGTTGTGTGTGTGTGTGTGTGTGTGGTGGGGGGTGGGGGATGGGGAGAAGACACGAGTCTTGAGAGAGAACGTGAGAAAGGAAGAGGGGCACAGAGGAGTGAAGAGTACCCTTAAAAAAGCAGTAACTAGTAAACAACAATCTCAAGACAGATAGGCAGACAATAAGGGATTAAGAGAGAAAATGAATGTAGAATAGCAACAACAACAACAACTGTGATTGGCCCGGAAACGGATGTGATGGCGTGAGAGAAAAGGAATTGAACGATGGTCCGGAAATGTAACAGTCCCAGCTAGTGGAAGACAATTAATTAGCAGGCCACGGGATCGCCAAGACAGAGGTGAAAGAGAGAGGTCACTGGGGAACCCAAGGATTGATGAGGAGGAGAGAGATCGAGACAACAGACACAGAGAGACGAAGACAAAGAGAGAGGCGCACAGATAGACAGACAGGCAGATAGACACGACAGACAGACACCAAAGAAAGACGAAGAGAAACGTAGAGAGAGAGAAGACAACAAAGAGAGATCAGACAGTATATTAGTTACAAAAAGGAAATAAGATAAACCTGTCATCATTTCTCTTTCTTTTTCACATTTCTCTGTATATGTGTGTGTGTGTGTGTGTGTGTGAGAGTGACAGAGAGAGAGAGAGCAGGCGCGCGTGTGTGTATGTGTGCATGTGTGTATCCCTATTTGTCGCACTCTCTCTTGTTTCTCTCTGTACTCCATCAATAAGTGCTATCCACAAGACCATTGTGAGCAGTTCTGTAGTACTGGCACATGCATTTGGTGTGAGCAGGTCAAAAAGATCATCAAAAGACTTGATCGTCATCCCGGTATGACATACATGTATTTAGACAAGGAACTTGATCGTGGCAGATGGGTGCGCCCGCTGTTTCATTATCATGAGAAGATTGTCTGCACCACAGAACATAGACTTGACATGAAAGAGACTGTCAAAGCATAAAAGGAGCACACCATATCGAATCAAAGACGAGCAAAATTATCTAACAGATAGCTGCATAGACTTTAAAAAACTAGGATGTTTTTGAAATGCATTGGGGGAAATAGATAAAAAATGCTTCAAAGCAACAGTTACTGAAGGCAATATGGTTATCAAAAACCAAAACTAAAAAGAAAAAAAGCATAAAAATCCATCCACAATTTCAGCCACCATTTCTCTCAAAATTTTCGAAAAAAGACTCTGAATAAATAAAACTTCTATTCTTGTCGAGGCAAAATAGATCCCCTTTATCTCTTCGGTTGCCCTTGGAAACATAAATCAGCATCAAATGCACGCAAAATGGTTAGCTCAAACTAATAAAATGAACAAGAGGAAGGCACATTTATTTTGTTCTTTTTTTTTTTTTTAACCACATGCAACCTCCTGCCCCGATATAAAACTTGGCAGATCACTCGGTTTCCACTGAATCATACACTCCGCTTAAACTTTCAGATGAGTTGGCAGAACAAGCCAAAAAGGAGAGACAAAATGGTGTTAGAAATGGATGGAAAAACTGAGGATCAGAAAGATGGAACATGATGCCACAGCCCAAGCAAATAGATCAGCAAAAATTCTCCTGACATGGAACTTGAAACAACAACAATGTTGAAGTTGAGAAATGAAAGTAACATGAAGCTGAGAGGAAGGAAGGCTATATGAGTCGGGAGGAAATTAACGAAGAGTACAGAAAAAGAAGATGCTGTGACAAAAGAATGAGGAGAGGACTTAAAATCAGGTGTTAGATCTAACCGAATATGGAAACTAAGCTAATCGTAACATGGCACATCAATTTTTCTCATGCCGCAAATATATCAGCAATGAATATCCACTATAAACTGGTCAGGTTCAGATTTTGCTGCAAGTAGTTTCTGTTATTGAAACTTCGTGTTCGAATCAGAACTTTAATCAGCTGAGGAAAACTAAATCCCCGCACTGTTGTTGAGATCTATAATTTCCTTGATCCAAAGTTCCGGCATCAGTCAAAGGTTTCCAATAGTAAATCAAAGTTGAAGATTTAGGTCTCGTTTGTGCAATCAAGGAGTGCAGCAAATGGTCTCCGTCCAAATACACCAAGATAACAAGCAGCCTCATCTGCTACAAATGATACGTACACATGAAATTACTGGTGACGACGCATTTTAGACCTTGCAAGGATTCCTATTTGCACATGTGCAGGTTGCATTGCTTTTATTTTCTCCCTTGTTGGAAATCCCCTCAACTCACACTCACACAATCCATTGTCTCTCATCACCACTCTAGAACACTCAAATGCAGCGACAGAAAAAGAAGTCTTATCTTATAGCTTTAAGTGCAAGGAGGTGCTCATACCGTCACGATAAAGGAAAACAGAGGCAGGTTGGGGGGAGTGGGGGGACACAGAAGCATTATTTTATGTCCTTTGCATTGAATCTGAATGATTCAACAAATGGCCATTCTCTTTCCCCATTCTTATTCATTGCTCCATACTGTGGCCAAAGAAAGTAGCTTAGCCACAAAGAAGTTGTATAGCAGAATCACCTTCCATGGGGTGGAAGCCTTAAGATAAAAATCAAGCTATGCATAAATGTTTCAATGCACAGTGTGCTAAAATGTCTATGAATGGGACATCTCGATGAAGTAATGCATTAAGATATCCACTAGATTTGTCATTGTTGGTTGTATTTTTAGAGGAACGAGTGGGGATTAACAATTTAGCTTGCTTACTACTACTACTATTGTTCTAGCTGTTGTTGCTATCGTCATCGTCGGTGGTATTGTTGTTCTAAATGGAAAGTAGAAACTGCTGATGTTGTTGTAAATTTGTGTAGGGAAGAAATGAGTTCAATAGTCTAGCTTGCTTATTGCTGTTGCTGTTGTTGTCGTTGTCATCGTCGTTTTGTTGTTGTTGTCGTCATCGTCGTCGTTGCTGTTGTTGTTATCGTTGTTGTTGTTGTTGTTGCTGTTGTTGTTGTTGTTTTGTTGTTGTTGTTGTTGTTGTTGTTGTCATCAACGACGTCGTTGTTCTGGTACAGGGAGACGGGAAAGATGAGGAGCAGATATTGTTCATTGTTCTTATACTAACACACAAGAAGAAAACCCGGGGGCAGCGAGTCTTAATACGCCCAGAGTTGATGCCCGTGGCTGAAATGATGATGGAGGAATCAATATGCATTAGATGTGAAAGTATTTCAGTGGCTATAAGCTACAGACACAGCACTCATTTCCCGGGGCCTGACGGCTCGGCGATGGCTCCCATGCAGCGATCTACTGGCAGGTAATTATCCTGCCCATTTCCCTCTTGAAATAAAACAGTCGCTCATTACTTAATCCAGTGTAGGGTCTTGGTGTTTAATGTACCTGCTGGGGGTTTTAAGAGCTCCATTTGGAATGTGACAAGTGTGTGTGACTGCTTGGAATGTGTCGAGAGAGAGAGAGAGAGAGAGAGAAAAAGAGAGAGAGAGAGAGAAAGGGGGGGGGGGGTGGCAAGATTCTGCAAATTCATTGCGAGATATCGGTATCATTAAAATCTGCTTGCGTAGTATTACCCATTCATACTTCTCTTCATCTATTTATTTACTCATCTATTTATTTATTTATCCACCCATTCATCCATTCATCCATCCATTCATCCACCCATTCATCCACCTATTGCTTCCTTCCATCGCCCATCTGTTCATTCACACATCCAATCATTCTTTCTTCCTTTTTCCTTCCTTCTAGTCCTCGATCCATCCAGACATCCATCCTTGTTTCTCACCCTCTGTTTCCATGACCACTTAAAAGTAAACAACGAGATGGCAAACGGCTGCTAGTGTCACAGGTAATCGTGATAATTAGGATATCGATGTTACTGACAATGCTGCTTACCTGCCGCCAACTGACTGACTATTCAGAATGCGGATGATGCAGCCGTAGATTTCATGCTGTACTCATCCGGAATGACAAACAATGCCATGTTTGTAAACAATTATAAACATATATGAAAATAAAACATGTGCCAGAGCTATAAGAAATATCGTCAGTCTTGACAAATAGCCATCCCAGAGGAGGTTGAAATGCGTAGAAAAAGCAGAATCTTGAGAAATTTCTTCCACATGAAGGTGGCTCCTCTGAGCATTCTCAAAGTTACTGGGGTTTAACTATGAAACGCAGCTGCAGGATATATTCTCTCTCTCTCTCTCTCTCCTTCTCTTCTTTCTCTGAATAGTTGATATCGTTATCGTTGTTGATGTTCTTCTTTTTTCGTTCTTCTCTGTCGTTTCTTTCTTTTGTCCCTCTTCTTGTACATTCTCTTCTTTTCCTTGTTCTCCTTCTTCTTTCTTATATTTCTTTTTTTTTCTCTCCTTCTCCTTCTCTTTCCTTTTCTTATTTATTTTATGGCGTCCATTAATAACTGGACTAAAAGAAAATGGAGATATCATTCATCATATCATTAACTGAGAAGAGAGGTATAAGGGGGAATCCTTAAACGACTTGGAATTTCATTAAGAGCGTCTCTGGAACACGCTAAAAACACACTAGCTAGATCTAGCCTGGATATGTGAGCGAGAACGACAGAGACTGCGAGGGCCCGTTGTACTTAATACATAGAGATGGGACGTGGGCAAAGCGTACACTAAAGTACCTTGACAAAATACCTTTTCCTTGAAAACATCTGTTTGGAGAAAATCGAGAGTTAGTTTTGCGATCTCTGCCTTTGAACAAAATGCACGTTTCTGAGAACAAAGTGATACATGTTGTCTTATTATTATTCTACTGTTTCAGACAGTTGACTACGAAGGGTAGTAACTAACCTGTGGCAAAGACGCGTATCGTCAGTGCGTTAATGTAACTGCCATGCTCTGCTTTGCTTGGCTTATACATGTACGTAGAGTCGCTGGCTTTTGACGGCCCTTATATATCAAAGAGGCTGAGCGGTATCCGTTACAGCCAATTAATGCGTGCGATAAAACTGATATTGCTTAGTCTAGAGTGCTCTTTCTATACAGCCGTGCAAAGAAGTGCAAGCGGATAAGAAATCTGTATCTGAGGAAGACAAGCCTTTGTGAAATAGCTGTAGCAATGATAAGTCCTTTTTTGTGTTTTAACTTTTTTTTTTACATTTTCTTTTTTCTTTTTTTTGTGTGTGTTTATCCTGCATGAATTAACAGCTTTCATCATTGCTATCCACGGTCCTATAGCAGCGACTTCTCCAAGTCTTTCGTTGTGAACATCTCTCTGACCAGCACTTTTTATTACGTGAATCTTTTGTTTGAATCGATATATCAAAGACTTATATCATTTTTCGGCTCCATCAAACACTTCTGATTTTTCGCTTCTGACCTTCAGTGTTAAAGAAGAAATAGAGAGAGAAAAATAAAAACAAACCAAACTCTGGAAAATATATGTTACTGACAGAATATAGCTCACATCCTAGGGCTTCATACAAAATCCTGACTACATCTAACATCTTCCTCATCACCAGTGTGAGTGTTGTTCGTAGTTGTCTCCCCTGAACATCACAACACTGCAAATAATCTGCTTCATAACGTATATAGTAATATATAGACACCTGGAAGACCCTGAATACTACAGAACTTATACAGCGCTTGTGTTTTTGTAGTAACAAATGGCTTCTGTCTCCCTGACTTACAACATAATATCTATAATACTCCTAAAGACTTTTATCACGGGGCTTACAAATCTGCCGCTATTTCCATCAATCATAGACTAAATAGCACAAGTGTAGCAGCTTACAGCCGTGTAACATGTTGTAACTAATGTTTGATTCGCGTGAAATTCGCAAGCTATACGTGAAACGTGCCCAGGCGTGGAAAAGGTCACTCGCATGAATGAAGTTTAAGTCAAGCCATGTTTGCCTAATGCATAAACTACAGTGAAATTTACTACACTGTGAGTGGTTGATGACAATTTGTTTGGCTGGCGGACAAGAAGACAAACTAATGGACATAGGAAATGAGGTTGGGAGGATGACGACTTTTAACCCTTACGTTAGATTTCACCAGCAGCACAAAATTTCATCTCAACTGCAAAGTGGGAGTTTGAATGCTAACACCTGAATTTGACCACGAGTGATAACATTAAAGAGATAACTCAAAGAAGTTCAATGATCACGCTTCTGAAAGAGTTAAAGGCAAGAAGAAGTGATGCCTCATTAATAAGCCGGAGCTTACGTGACTGATAATGGAGTAAGATTTTAATGACATCTTACGAGTGTTTTTGCAAATGACATCATTGTCGCCCGTTGGTGATACTGTTTATAAGTTACGGACTAATACATCTACTGCGACACATATTGCGTTACCATAGTATTTCACGACAAATTTCTAACGATTCGTTTCGTTGTCCATGCCGTGGTCGTTGGAAAAAAAAACAAAACGGTCCCATTGGACGGCGGACCACAAATATGACCGGGCCAAGTGGGGGCGTTGACAACAATTAATCAAGCCCATGAGTTGTCCACGCAATGCTCGGACAGAATTCGTGCCCATGCAAACCCCGACCTGATCCGCCATGACCAGAGCAGAGACAGCCGTGAGGAGAGCCCAACCATTCAGCACGTTCGCACTCACTGACCTCCTACTCCAGGTCTAACAAGTTAAACAACCATTGCCGCTCGTGCATGTATAATGGCACCAGCTCTAAATCCCAGTATGGCTATCTGTCGCGACACGAGCATTTGCATTTCAAACTGATTTGATCACAACAGTACCAGAATATTTAATACCCCTTCCCCCACCCCTTTCTCCCTCATCTTCTCTCCTCCAGCTCCCCATCATTCTTTATTTATGGACTATGGATACTGACAGGATCAAATTTCGGGATTTTTTATTATCTTTTTTTTTTTTTTTACTCTTCTCTTTTCTGATTTTATTTTTCTTCATAAAGAATGGAACCAGATGTAAATCCCTTTGCTGTCTGTCCCAATACGAGGATCAAAGACGTCTTTTGCATTTTAAACTAGAATTTCTGAATTTTGTATTCTTCTCTACCTAAGTTTCTGCATAAACAATGGAACAAGTCATACATCCCTTTCCGAGTAAACGACATCTTTTGCATTTCAAATTGTTTTCCATGAATTGTGACTAGAATAATGATAATAATAACAACAACGGTGAGCATTTAAAAAGCGCCTATCCGAGTACAGAACAGGCTATAAGCACTTACAATCTACTGTTACCCCCACAGACTCAATAAGACACTCGCAGATGTTCACAGCTTCCCCGGAAGCATACAAAGCAGCTGCCTGTTAGTTGCTCAATCTAACAATAAAATTCTCGGTCTATAGTCAGGTATCCATTCTAACCTGGGTCCGGTCAAGAAACATGTGTACAGTGTCTTTCACAAGGACAAAATTGTCGCGATCACTCTTGATTCGAACCCTCAACTTTTGATCCCGAGTTCGACGGCCCAACCACTAGGTCACCGGCACCAGAATTTTCATGCTCGCCCACAAGTCTACTGACAACGACACATTTCAGAACTCTTTTTTTTTCCAGCCCTACCACAAATTTCTGAGCTTTTTTCTTTTCCCGCCTTACGTTTCAGGATAAGCAATAGAATTTACCCTTTCGTTATTTGGGGGATTTGTTTCTTGCTGTCTGTGGCAACTCGGCAATAAACAATGTCTACAATGCTGCTGACATTGGCAAGGTTTTCGATTTCTTCTTTTCTAACCTTATGGATGATAAACAGCGTCACAGTCATCCAGCCATCCCCTTCAACCTGTATACCGACCGTAGCTTGAAGCTCGCTGATAGATCGCATTAGACAATGCCGAGCAAAATTTGCGTACGGAATAGGAAAATGGCCATCAGTGTGATATTACAATGAACATAGCATAAACGTTTGTAATGCAGAAAGTCAGTTACAGTAATATCTCTTCTGAGTTTACTTTGTCACCCCTCCCTCCTTTCTTTCCTTCCTTTCATTTTCATCGCTTCGATTCCTCCTTCACTGATATCAGAAATATTATTAAATGCCGTTCGGAAATATGAAAACAGGAGCTACATATTACACATAGGAAGACATACTTCACAGATCCAACTTAATGCTCACAGAACATGGTAACACAGCAGAGCTCAGAAGTGGCTAAATTGTATATCATATTTCATAACATTATTAATATATAGTAAAGTAAAATGCAACTGCTGTTCCTACATCGTTGTGCTTAACAAATTTTTGCTCAATACATCAAAAATTATTTAAGCGACTATCTTAATTAACAATTAGTGAAACAACTATCTTATGACCACGACGATGTTGTCCTATGGCAGCGAATATTGAATTCGAATTGGGCCTATCCTGCAGCAGACAATAACAATATGCTTCAGAGTGAGCACTTCGTGCTATCTCTGTGCGGGCTATGGAGGACCGTTCTATATTATTATGATAACAAGAGCACACAGAAAACAGACAGATAATGACGATTGATGGGCGAGCCATAGAAGATTGTGTCTTAGACAGATGTAATCCAGGCTGAAAACCCAGAACAATTTAACCATTTCTCAGTGTCCCTTGGCTCTGCTGCGTTGCTCCTATTCGCAAAAATAAAAAAAAAGTTACATGACAAGGTCATTAAAATGATGTACTCAGCTGCACTGAGCGACCCTCCCTGGACACAGTGTGATGTAAACATACAGCTTAACATAACTCTCTTAGGAATGCATTTATTGGATGACCGAGTGAGTGAAACATATTTAAAGCTCAACTGGGTACTGGAAATGATGAGGCTAATCGGGACAGATGACCCGAAAAAAAATGAAGTTTAGAAAAATGATTCAACGGATTTTCAAAAAAGAAAAACTATTGGAACTATTCGAAACTTCATTCAAAAGGCCAACAAGATCAAAACTGTTAACAAACTATTCTTCCTTTTCCACCTAGTTAAATAAACAATTGAAATTGAACTTTTAGTATAATATAAACTAGTTTCCTTTCTAAACTGCTAGTTTTTTTTTTTTTTTATATGATTATTATACATTTTGAGATCAAAGTTGGAATAAAATAAACTATTATCATTAAAAAAAAAATACAGACTATAGGACAACGATAAATTCAATTTGATTTGGTCTGGGACGCGCCGGAATCGATGACGTCAAGCAAATTCTGTAAGAGACGGAAAAAAAACGTTTGAACTTCATATTGATTAAATTCAGAGAAGCTTTCCGACTAATTCCGTTTGTGGGAAATGTGCACTGACTTTAAGAATTCACTGGCTAGCTGTGAGCCAAACCTGTTACGAACAATTTCTGAAAACTGACATGTTTGTTCTACGCTAGAATAAGGAGAAATTGCCATATTCACGAAGTAATTTTAAACTGTGTCTCGAGAGATGGGTCTAGGAATGAATGATACAAAAGCAAAAAAGGGTGGGCAGAAATCTGAAGAAAATTCTTCCCGCGTCCACATTCCATACAACCTATTCCCATGTTTAAATATTCCTCTCTACAACCATTTAGACATACTCATACATAACATAAATGTTGACCGATAGACAGACAGGCAGACAGGCACACTGGCGGATAGGTTGGTACGTAGGTAGGTAGGCGGGTGGATAGATAGATAGATGGATAGATAGATAGATAAATAGATAGATAGATAGACAGACAGACAGACAGACAGATAGATAGATAGATAGATAGATAGATAGATAGATAGATAGA
>JBCEWB010144865.1:0-10837 GCA_039654565.1 Peronia peronii | reverse complement strand
CCCTTTGGGAAATCAATTTTTTCTTTTTTTTTCTCCTCCCCCCCCCCCCCCCCCCCCCCCTCCGTCTCTTTCCCACTTCTTTCTCAGCATTGCTTTGATCACGGCAAAAGAACTACGTTCAGTAGAAAACTTCGCTATTATCACACCTCACGGCGGAAGAGGCAAGCAGGTCCCTAGCCTACCTCGTCACAAACGAATGTTTCACCTGTTCCTTGCAGAGAGAAGGGGTGGCCAAGGCGCGGAAATCAGAGCGCCGGGAACATTTAAATTTCATCAGATGGCAGATTGTGTTCCTTGAAGTAGAGCGAGCTGGATACCGTCACAAAGTTCAACGTGGGAATTTGATTGTCGACACAGGCCTATTACTTTAAGCGATTTGTAATTGGATAACGCCTTTATCTGATGTGTTCTGTATTTAACGAAGCTTCTGAAACAGGACTACGAAATAGCTATTGATATCTAGATCTAGATCTATCTCCTTGACTTTTGTCACGGCAAATTTGCTCTATCAGTATCTTTATTTAGATTTGCAGTTGCTACTATGAATAGTCCAGGGCAACTAACTAACGATTTGAAATTTATGTTCTGCTGTATATAAGATAAACGTCAAGAGCTAATCATCAAACTAATCAGTTAACAAAAATTGACTTTCTAGTTAGATCAACGTGGGTTAAAGTCTAGTCTAGTTTGCCATTTTGTTTAATTTGTGTTGGGTATATATCCAGTGTCAGTTTAGTGATTCGATATTGATCAAGAATTGATGAGAAAATTTTCGATTGCTAATGCCGGTCAGAGTTTTATTTTTTATGTATTAATTAATTTATTTTTACTGAAACACCATTAAAATTTCATGCACTTTTGCCTATTATTGCTATGCCTCAGTTTTAAAGAGGTTCTAGCTGAGGGAATATCCTAAGGCAACTTATTGCTGAGGTTCAAACTGCTGTAGCTACTTGTATGATTATTATATCCTTTACTGGTCTCCCGCTGTGGGGCCAAGTGAGCTAAGGTAGGTGTATGCAAGCACAGGTGACCTTAAAAAGCCTGGAGATAACGGGGGGACTAGGGCTTGACTTTTGGATGTGCTTATGACCTGGCGCGTCAGTCATACATCCACTGTGTCACAATCTTGTGTTATCTTAGCCTCTTCTTTCTTGCATATAGACCTACTGTGTGTTGTCTAAGATGAGGTGAAATACAGTAACTGCGCTTAGCTTTGCTGGGATACACGGATCTGTAATCATCGCGCCAAACCCTTTCTTTTGTGTCTTTGTGTCAGCGAGACGCACAAAACAGCTGAGAGATCAGAGGATCGACGTCAGACAACCATTAGTGGGATGGCTGCTTGTATTTTTAAGCATGAATAACTTTGTTTCATCATCACCGTAGTGTTGTAACTGAAGCGTCACATGGAATTCGTGGATGGATTTACTTTGTGATTCTGAATAGGAAGATTAACTTTTAAACTTTTGTTATTTAAGTGAATGATTCAGTGGACATGATACTATTCTGTAGTAGCAAGCGCAGTTTGTAAAACTGAAATTCATTGTAGATACCGTGTGCGAAGTGAAATGTAAGACAACGACTGAAAGACATAACAGATGGACAGTTTCAACAACAGTTTTCTTCATTGCTGAAGGAAAGGTGAGCTTCTTTAAATCTCAGTGTCAGTAGAAAATGTCGGCTTACTTGTGTTTCTACAGAGATATCCACCAGAAATGACAGTTAAAGCCTAAAAGCAATATACGATTGCTATATTAAATGTTATTTGGACAATGACTCAAACGCAAGTCTTTTGACCATCCTAGACCAACCCTTGGTATTTCTAGGATTAAAGAAGACAGAAATACATCATTGGGCAGGGGTGTATCTGTTAAGTGTTGCTATGACCACTTGTTGTTTACCTGACATTTCACATATTTATTGTATTTTCTCCTGCAAGAAGATGATAGTCCGGCTCTCGGTGATCCATGTTGTCTTGTTTAAACTGCCAGTTATTTCTCTTTGAATGTTGTCAGCGAAGCAGGAAAATCCTTGCCCATTTTCTTTTTTCTGTCGTTGTTGTTGCTGTCATTACGTGTTCAAAACTTTCTCGTCTCGGATTAAACCTACGACTACATACAGAAATTTTATGACCTCGACTTTCCGATTTGGTATTGCAGTTTTAGACTACTGAAAGACACAAATCACAGTAGCGGTAGCCCTGACGAAGAACGAGATAGGTTTCGACAATTTGGCGCTCGGAGGATGTTTGTCTTTGCCAGCATATTTCTTCTTATTTGACAGTATTGACTTGCGGACTTATTTTTTGAAGTTTTCAGTCTTTATGCTCAAGATATTTCTGCAAAATAGTAGTGACTTGAATGTGTGGTTTTCATTTTATAGTACCGGTCGAAGAGTTAAGTTAGGAAAAGGCAGCTTACAAAGGATGCTGACAATGATAAGTTGAGACCAAGGTGTTTATAGTACTTGTACTATGGGGGCCTAGGTTAGGGTCAATGAACTTGCATGTGCTAGTCTTGTTGTTTGCATCTGTTTACTCCATGAATTAATTGATGTGACCTGCATCCTGAACTTTACTTGAATACCTCTACAAAGGGCAGACGTTTAGTCTCTGAAGGCCCGTCTGCATGTGAAGTAGATTCCGGGAATGTGTTCCACAAGACCTAGATCTGCAGCCCGTCGGGGCAGTGTGGTTTCTGTTCTCGTATGTAGACTATAGAAATCCCATCTGTTTACTCGCCGAATTAATTGCTGTGACCTGCATTCTGAGATTCACTTGAATACCTCTACAAAACACCGACGTCTAGCTTTGAATGCTGTAGTAGTGTATGCAGACTCCGAGTACTCCGCAAGTATTAGATCGGCTAACCTGCTGAGAAGCGCTAACATACTTTGTCAAAACATCTTTTCCTTGCAAACTCAGGTTTTGAGAAAATTATGGTCTAGTTTGATATTAATAGAGAGCATATAGATCTATTATATAGTGTTTATTTCCTGCCGTCAAAGCTGGGTCTAAGCGCTTTATAATCTATTATTACCTCGAGAGATCCACCTCGCGAGATCCAGTGGAAACACACACGTTCTCGGCTCCCTGGAGACAGCTGCTTGTTAGACACTCAAATCCTTACCACTCTAATAGTCACTGTCTGTAGTCGGGATCCATTTCAATCTGGTGATCTCTCTTCACAGATTGAACAAAATGCTGTTGTTTTTTTTTCGAGAATAAAGAATGAATTAGACCGTTTTTCCCATATTCAGGAAATTTATCTTTGAAAAAATTGAGGAAGTGATTAAACTATAATGATAAAAGGGCGTTTTGTCAAACTTGGTGAGAGCGTGGCTTCTGTCACAGCTGCTATATCTCCAGGTATTTTGACAGCACCATCTCAGCAGAGGTAGATCTACGCAATCAACATCCCTGACAGATGGCACCAGCTTCCAAAGTGGCCAAAGGAGAAGGGGGAGTTGGGGATAGGGGGGGGGGGGAGGCGGGGAGGGCAGCGTGCTGGAGGAGTCCTACACTCAAATGTGATAATACTTGCCCTTTTTTGTCTGAGAGGAAATGTAGAACGATTGCCGAGTTATTATTTAACCCTTTCATTATCAATACTTCCATGTGTTAAGTCTGGTTTCGTCTTATTTAAAAACATTGGTCTTAAATTGAACATCTCCAAGGATATTTCCTCTGAGATTTGTTGTTTTTCAGTATTTCCCACGTTTGATGTAGTCACAGTCTTGGCAGGGACAGTGTTGATTGGGAGGAACAAGACATACAAAGCAAACTTTCTATCGATCATGTGTCAATAACATCACGATTTAAGAACATGTATTTACAAGTAACTATAGAACATGTTTTGGAAAAAGCTAGACAACATGTACTACAAAGACCTAAACAACATGTATTGCAAACAGCTCAAGAATATGGATTGGAAACAGCTAAATAACATATTATTGTAGACATCTAAGGAATTGCAAAACAGCTCTGCTGGGGAACATAATCACATACCACAATCAGTCAAAGAATGTGTATTGCAACATGTATTGCAGACTGTTAACGAACATATACTGCAAGCAACTAAGAGCATATTGTAAACAGCCAGATAAACAGCTAAAAATACTTGTACTACTTAATTACACATGTGCTAGACACATACACTGTAATATGGAAAAATAAAAGGATATACAGTGAGCCAATTTATGCATCTTGTCTGAGAATCCATTAAATTAGATTGTGTTAGCAGTTGGAGAAATCATAGAATTTGATTAAGATTCCATTCCACCTCAGGTGAGGTTGTATTTGAGACAGATACCAGGGTGAATCATACATAACAGAATCACTTGAGTAACTTAGCTCTTGTTTATCCAACGAGGAGCCACTTAATAGAGAGGCAGTGTTAAAAAATGGCTATGCATTTATCCGAACAGATCTGGAACTGATTCATCAGCCAGATGCGTAAATTAACTATATTGAAAAAACAAGAAATGGATTGCAAGTTAGCATCTCGATGCCAGTTTGATATTAATTCGTAAATATGTCAATATAAGTGTCTGAGTGTTTTTTGCGCATTCGTTTGGTTCTCGTTATTAATCAAATGATAACTATAACTATTACTGTTCTTATAATTTTGGATATGTTTGTTCTTCGGGAAGCTTCACCCATTGATTTGTATCTATCATGGATAAATTCTCTAGTTTGGTCTATAGATATTCATTTTTCCTATCTCTTACGTAAGAATTCTGCTTTGAGTGCATGGTACAGAAAAGCTTACTAAAGTACTAAACATTAGTACTGTGTTCTGGCGTTAGAGGAGATGCAGTCGCCATTTTGGATGCCTTTGTTTCCTCGGCTCACAGGGATGAAAGAGATTAATATCAACACCACCTGTGTCACCACAACCGTTTGTCATGCTTACTTTGTTTAGCAAGGCGTCGTATTTTGTAATTGACGTCCCAGTTCCTTGATTTCTGTTCAGTTGATGCGGCATGGCCGCCAAGGATTACAGATACATACAATAGCTTGGGGTTTAGGTCAAGTAATTCTGTGCACAAGCACAAGCAACCTGTTGAACAATCAGCGCTCTTGTTCCAGAGGAAAGTAGTATTTTACAAGAAATACTCTAAGCTAAGTCTTGCGGATGCCTGATAGAGTAATATCTCCCCATCTGCCCATCCTTTATATCAGCTGGAACAAACAGCGGTATTTTCCAGGACGACAAAGGGAGACAATGTATGGCAGTGTGCTGATCTTGCACATTATGTGAATGCGACGCTGTTTTTGGATGTTTTTTTTTTCATATTTTTATTTTCTATTCTTTGTAAACACAGTTGAGTGTCAAGAAAACTCAGCTAAAAGCACTTTCAGATGTCAGAAGGAATACAGATTTCTTACTCTATGCTTGGAGGGTTTTTGACAGCAAAATGAGATAACTCCAATTTTTTCGTTTCGGAAAAAGAATTCGCTTTAAATAAATATGTCTTGCCAAATATACATTTTTGTTTGTTTGTTACTGTTGGATATGGAGCATTTTGCGAGATATTGTCTAAATCAAGTCATATAACTTACACAAATATACCAACCATCTCATGCACCCGTCTTCGAAAATGGCGCTTATCGAGTTTTGTGGTCAAACCTTTCGCTTGTTTCCATTGTTGTTTTTTGTTGCATCGTCCAAAGCATTAGTTTGTCAGGTGCCTGTCTGCCTTCTCCACCCCCCTCCCCCCTCCCCACTGCCTGTTTCCCGTTGTCCTCCTGCCGTGGACAAACACCAGCCGAGTTCATTATTATTATGTGGAGTTGGTTTATCTATTGTTTACATATGTTTCATAAACAACGGCCGCTGTGTGGCAAGACGCTCCTAGCGTCTGGAATAGAGGAGAAAGAAGACATACACAAACCCCTCTCTCTTAATGTATGTGATAGATTATTTCATGTCGTAGGATAAGAGTGATGGCGGTGCTTTGAGGGCAATTAGTCAGTTATCACTGTTCCTATCGTTATCGTTGTCGACATCGACAATATCGCTGTGGCCGTTGTCATCACCATGATCACCTCCATCATCATCTTTTAATTAGAGCTCCAATTATACGCCCTGTTTTGCTCAGAGAGAAATCTTCATAACAACCGTATGTCTTCCAAAGCGTTTTATCTGACATCTTCAGATTAGACTTTCTCTGAAATCATGACACACAAAAACAAGCCTTGTCTAGTCCACCTTTAAATTAGACAGACAGAACTAGAGGTAAAGAAGTAAAACTTCCTGGCGAAAGTTAGAGAAATACAATAAACAGTTGTTTTGTTCATCCATTTTCTGACAAGGCCGAGTACTGATAGACATGCACAGTTTTGTTTATTCTTTGCTTATATGTATTGCAACCGGAAGTATCGTCCACTTTATCACCTGTATAAGCAGATAGGTGGAAAGAGATTGAGGAAAGGAAAGAATCGTGGAGTGGGATGGCGGGTGGGGGCCCGGGGGGGGGGGGAGAAGGGAGAGGAAGAGAGTATCACTGTGTATGTAACTGTAAACTGAACTTTGATTAATTAAAGCTACAGTTTGTAAGTCGAATAAGAGCTTGCAGGAAATTAAGCACATCATGTTTATAGTATACGCTTACACACCTCATTAGAAAGGCGGCACGATTCTAAGGATATCAAATGCCAAGTAGACTATTCGAGCTACAATTTGTTGTACAAAAGTTATGCAGTAAAGTTAATCACATATTTATAGCATAGCGCTTGCTAGAATGAAAACAACAAAGCTGAGGATGTTATCAAAGAATGAACAACAATTCTTTCCTTTTTCGAGCTCTTAAATGAACTTACTTAGATGTCTTTGTTTAGAGGTGTTTCTACCAGAGTACTAGACAGAGTACTACCACTTCATGAGACAGATTATACATTTTGTCTTAGATAAGAAAGCACATTGAGCATAAGCTGACGCAAGTGTTCTTTCAAAAAATCGTATATTTACATTCATCGAAATTGGAGGGGGATAAACTCCAAAAATTCATTTTTAATTGTTTTCTTATAGCACTTGTGAGTCTTGAATTTAATCACCTCGACTGTGTCTTTGTTTAATTCTTCACAGGCCTCCTTAGTCAGTTGCGGGTTTCAAACTATAGGTATATAATTTCTAACTAAAGAAATTTGAGGAAACAAATACTCTCCAAAAAGTTCATGTTCTGAATATTTTTTTTTATGTATTTACTTATTGTTTATTTATTTATTTGTTTATTTATTTCTTACTGCACCTGTGGATATGGATTTTAATGACTACGAATGTTTTTTTCTTTATTTCACACAAGCTGCCTAACTAATCAGTTGCACGTTTCAAACAATAAGTGTATATTTCTTATCCGAAAAATTGGTACCTTTGATATTTGTTTTAAGACATTTATATTTTTATTATGTTGTACAGAGCTTATTCAGTAACATGGTTGTAAGGATGATTGAAAAGGCATAGCCTCTGTAGAACCAGAGGACGTTCTCTTGATAGCTACAGTTGTTCGACAGCCGTTTCCATGTATATATTTTATTCATAGCACTTTGTGATTTAACCAGTTCACTGCCGAAATACCGGAACCTTCATTTTATTTTCGCCTCTATAATAAAATCTGTGTTCTCCGATAGCTCTCGAAACCCAAAACATCAGTATTCCAGGGTTTTGGTATTATCTATCAACAGAATATACTATACATTAAATTTTAAAACCAACCTTACTGGTCAAAAGGTTAATCAGTGCTTTGTCGTTTTTGTTTTTTGCTTCTGAATGCTAAGGCCGAGCTCTCTCAGCCCTCGAGAGAATGCCGTATCCCTAGTTTTGCTTCTGATCGCCTAGGTTAGAGTGTTCTGCTTTCATGCCAGCTAAAAGATTAACCCTCTCATAGCTATACTTTTATTAGTTGTATCTTCAGTACTGGAACTGATGATCCCTGACAACTGCAGAAATTCAAAAGTCTATGTTGTGGACTTGGTTAATCCATTATTTACACATCCCTTAGAAACAATTGCTATTGTCAGTCAAAGGGTTTTATGCATAATGTCAGGCAGTCGTTCTTCCAAGTGTTAAGGAACAGCTCTGACGGATTCATTGTTTTAGTGTTTGCCATACCCCTGGTTTTGTTCCCGATCGCTTAGGTTAAACTGTTTCTGCTTCCTGCATTGCTCCAAGCCACTTGATATGTCTCTAGATTCAAGGAAAAAAAAAAAAGAACCATATGTGCTACAGGTAAACGTATCATGGGAATTCTGGCTCCTCCAATTTAGCGTTTCCTTGCCATTTTACCATCTGAGTATATGACCTGTATGCGTGATGTTGTTGGAAAGAGCGCTGTTTGTTTGCGCGAGATCCCTATGTAAATAGACTGTTTAACCTTTGAAAGGTAAGTTGGCACATACACACTAGAACGAAATATTTATCAGATGTACCTACCCCTGTCAAAACCGTAATGTTTTGGTGATTGTAAGATCTGTGATGATAACATCCTGTTTTCACGCAGTTGTGAACGTGCGTCGATTTAAAACGATATTGCGTGGATGCAGTGTGATATTTTCAATAGCGATTAACAGTTTTGCCTTCTTGGAGTAACTCTGCTCAGCCAATAAATGAACTACATGTATAAAGTCTTTGCGTGCTACATGGAAGGAAACAGAATCTCCCTTGCAGTGATGGAGGATACGGGATATTATTTCTTTCTACATGGATATTACATTGATTCTAACCGGATATTTTTTTTCAAAGATCATCTGCCCTGCCTTCCAGCTTTCTTCTCCAAGCCCCCTCCCCCCTCCCCTTCCTGTTTTCATTTCCTCTTCTCCTTTCCCGGACTCCTTTAGGAATAGATTTGTTTCGACCAAGCGAACAGTTGGAAATCTCCATCTATTTATAGTGGGGGGGGGGGGTACAAACACTCCAAACTGTTCACTACCATTGACATAAAAATCACAAAAAATGCACGGGACTTGTGGCAATTGTTGTCGAATCTCGTGGTCAAACGGTAACAAACATCAGTGAGTGTTCTGTTTTTAGCAGGGGGTACAGACACTCCGCTATGGATTTCAAGGTTTTTGCTTAGTCAAATATGAACTATTGAATACAACTTTGACATTTCATTTTCATTTGAAGGCCTACATGATCCCCTTTTCCTGTCGCTCGAATCATTCCACGGCGTCTAATGTGCTATCTCGGCAGTATTATGTATATTCTGAAGTGAGTTGCACTTTTTTTTCACACTGGTGACAAAGGGAAGTATTTCATTAAATTTCATCTTTATTGAATGATAGAAATTCACAGTACCTATTTGTGGAGCTTTGAAGAAATTAGTCAAATGGTGAATTGGTTATGAGGTAAAAAGACATTTTTAATACAGTTTATTTAAAATAGTGTTCAATACTTTAAACATTTTAAAAAGCGTTTCAAAACGGGGGGGGGTGCCTCTGTTGAAATCAAACAACTTTTAGAATGCATGGTAGATACATATAATATATTTAGTCCTCTAGAACTGAGCGTGACATATTGATGTACACGGCTGTGAATGGCTTCCAAAGACTGAAAGCAAAGAACTGTTTGAGTGTTACATACGACAAAATATTGGTAGAGCACAAGTTGTCAATGCAAACTAACTTTTCAACCAATGTAAATGGTCTTATAGTAAAATTATGGAAATTTGCCTCTTGTCTTGGGACGATACATTTTGTTTTAAGGGATGTTCCTCTTCTTGGATGGTCAATTCTAAACTAGAATGTACATCTTATGGCTGGTTTTCCTAGAGCCTCCACATAATAATATTCTCCCTTTGAACTATTCTTATGTATAGTTACATGTATCGCACAGATAGCGATGATGAACATTCGGAACATCATCCTTTTTATCAGGCTTCTAGATCTACTTTGATTGTCTTGACAGTAATGATGAAGCAGAAGAAGGAAAAGGTACATACATAGTCACAAATTGCTCTGTCTGGAAATAGATAATTGCCCCCTATGAGATCATTTATATTAGCATTGCAATCAATACCTCATGTCTCCATGTGTTTTGACATTATGAAGATCTAACAAACCGGATTTGTAATAACACAGTTTTATTGACTGTACATGTTACCTAGGGTTGCTTTTTATCTTTTGGTTTGTTTGCCTGTTCAAAAACTGTGACTCTGTCTTGGTTTGTATCTTTTTCTTTCTACTATCTGTACGTTTGTTTTCCTACATATATCTCTGAATGTCTTTCTGTCCACCAACTAACTAATCAACCAAATTCCTTCCATCACTTTGTCCATCCATCCATCCATCATCCATCCATCCATCCATCCATCCATCCATCCATCCATCCATCCATCCATCCATCCATCCATCCATCCATCAGTACTCTAATCAACATTCCAGTAGAGCAATGTCCTTAACAACAGAAACAGCATGCCGGGTACTTAAAGAGATCTCAAAACATTTTGTCATAGACGCCTTGATTTTGTCCCAAAACCGTCTGTTACCATTCTCAGTCTTTAGATTTCCCCATCAAAAGGTTGCTTACCGATAGGTAGGTATGAGGGGAAAGGGGAGGGAAGTGTTGAAGGACAAACTTTGACAGATGTAGAGGTCAGTCTAGCTCCAGAACTAATACATAATAATTACTTTAACACGCTAGCATTTTTGCGTGCTAAAGGCGAAAATGGAACTTGTCCATCCATGTTAACACGGAATAAGTTTTTGGAATTGACCTGAAGCACTGCTAACGCCTTTCATTATATCATACATAGTTGTATATCTATCTATCTATCTGTCTATCTGTCTATCTATCTATCTATCTATCTATCTATCTATCTATCTATCTATCTATCT
>JBCEWB010144843.1:0-10837 GCA_039654565.1 Peronia peronii | reverse complement strand
TCGAAAATTTGGCCAGCAAGATCAGTTAACTTTATATTATCGCAATTCAAAAATCTTCATATTGTTTTTGAACTTTTGTGATGTATTTGATTAGTTGCCGGTGGACAGTCGTCTAAAGTTTAAGACATTTTTCGTAAATTGATGGTCATGATGATGATGATGATAATAAATGATTTCAAATAAATATATTTCAAGACATGTTTATGAAATCATGATGATGATGTTCATAGTGATGAATTGAGGTGTCTGTCCTTGGAGATACTAGTTATGGGGCAGGGATAAATAGAAGGTCTTGTGACCGAGGTGGCTGATGACTGAAGTTGTGCCAGAGCAGAGGGACATAAACTCATCAAACTTTCCCTTTCCAAGTTTAGGAGCTTGTTTTATTATGCTTTCGATCCTCCTGTTTCTTTGGTGCGGTGTTGTGACAGAATCAAGCTATTTAAAGCACTTGCAGCATGATTTGATTTAATAAGAACATGTCTGGACTATCCTTCTCTCCAGTTGACTTTGCATGAGATTTGGCCATTTGATCAAAGATCCCCCTTCAGAGTGCCAGGTTTTCAGAATGCCAGCGCCAGCAGCGGTTGCTTTCCTGTCTATGATGTTATCTGTTTGAATTTGTGTGACAATAAACGGTTTGCCGACTTTGGCAGCGGACTTGATCATGCCAACAAGCTCTGAAGGAACTGCAATATTCTGCACTCTTTTCATTGATTCATTGATTGTTGTTGTTATTATTATTATTATTATTATTATTATTGTATGATTCATTGATTGTTATTATTATTATTATTGTTGTATTATTATTCTTGTTGTTGTTTTTTATATATTTTTTGTATTTGTTGCTGTTTTAATTGCTGCTACTGTTGTTGTTTAGCAACATCAACATCCTGCGCTATGCAGATGATACAGTCCTCATAGCAGACTCTGAACTAAAACTCCAGACCCTTCTGACAACAGCAGCAGTCAGAAGTGAAGAAAAAGGCTTACAATTAAATGCAAAGAAGACAGATTGCATGGTCAGTTCAAAACAAGCCAAGATACCCATGTGCAGTCTATTCTCCAACGGTGAGAAAATAAAACAAGTGAAAAACTTCAAATATCTGGGGTACACGATAACACAGAATGCAAAGAGTGATACACAAATAAGAAAAGAATTGCAACGTCCAAGGACACATTTAACAAAATGAAATCCATATTTAAAAACAGGGATATAACAACTGGCACCAAAATTAACGCCCTTAAAGCGCATGAATGGTCCGTTCTTCTATGTGGGTGTGAAAGCTGGACTTTGAACAAAGACACAGGAAGGAGGCTGGAAGCTGCTGAAATGTGGTTCTTCAGAAGAATGATGAAAATATCATGGACAGAGCAAAACGAACGAGGAAGTTAAGCCAATGGCAGGATATGAAAGATCCCTCATAAAGACCATATGAAAGAGGCAACTGAAATTCCTCGGACACATCTGCAGGAGGAATGGACTAGAGAAACGGATGCTATGTGGAAAGATCCAGGGGAAGAGAAGCAAAGGACGGCAACGAATGAAATATATTGACAGCCTTAACAGATACGCCACCAAGAATGAAATGAGCAATACCGAGATGATAAGGAGAACTGACAACAGAATGGTCTGGCAGGCCATGGTCGTCGATGTCCACTCCAGACCTGACACCTGAAGAGAGAAAGAGAGAGTTGTTGTTTAAATCGGGCAGTGGAGAGCCTGATGGAGACATTACATGCTGGTACTTAGGAAAAGCAGGAATAGACATGAAGGAGTAATAAGCCTGAGCAAGTCTCACCTGTTAACCTCTTTCCTTTCACATAATTTGTTACCTCCCAGCCATATGAAACGAGTGTTGTCCGATGGCTTTGTCCCGTTGTTTTGTAAATAGATTTGAACGGCGACTATTCTCAGGGTAAGGAGATCAGAGTCAGGAGCTGGAAGTTCCCAGGCCTCAGGGGAGCCCAGTCTCTGACACTGTTTAATCAGCTCATCATACACGTTTTAGTAGATAATGAAAAATTCATAACGTTGGTGTCCGTTGGGGGTCTGGTGGATTATTAAGTTACGGAGAATTCATAACAATTGTGTCTGCTGACGTCCGTTTTATGTAAATAAACTAAAATACAAAACGGTCAAGTTTGATGTTTTATGTAATTAATATTTCCCGTTCGTTTTTTTTTTTTTTCTTATTGTTGCAGATTTGTACTTTTTGTTATATCTTCTCTTCCTGGTGTATTTTTTCTATTCCTATTTCCGTCCTATTGTCCTTCCTTCCTTTCGTCCTTTTTTCCTTTTGTTTTTTCATCCTTCCGTCTGAGTGTTCTCTGATTAATCCATCCTTCATCCATTCTTTCATTCATTCATTCATTTATTCGTTCATTCTTTCAGTCACTCATTCATCCATTAAGTCATTCATTTCTTTTTTTCAAGCATCTCTTGCTGCTTTTAATTTTTCTACATTGGTGCCTGTTTTCCTTCCACAGTGCATATTTTTGTCTCTTCACCTCACTCCTCAGTCCCCCGTGGGGGCCCGGGGTGTATAAGTAGGTTCTTTGCTCCCACCTGCATGTGGTGAAAACCTGCCATCGGTGGGATTTCTCCCATGGAATACCATCCTCGAGGTTCCAGGATGACATCTCTTCTCTCTCTCCTTGCTCTTTGTTTTCTGTCCCGCTCTCTTTCCTCTCTTCTTCTTGACGTGTAAACGTGTCTTACCGTGTTTGGCACAATGTAGCCGTGATCGTGCTGATGTGCCGTTAAACCCCAACACAAACAAACAAAACGTCATTCCTTAGTCGTTGTCTAGATCTTTCTTCCGTTTTAGTTGCATCCAGTATCCATACATCGGGTTGTCTTTTCCGGCTGCAGTGCGTTTTGATGCCAACAAAACAGAAGATGTAATGTGTCGTTTTATATGCAGTGAAATATATAAGAGAATGGAAGGACCTCGCCCATCAATATTCAAGCTTTCAAAGTCTTATCTGCCAGGCCATTTTTGTGCTGAACTTCATAGCCACAAAATAGGATCGCATTTGTGTTTCATTCATACTATCATGTGCATGTAGACTTCCCACGCCACGTACACCACTCTACGTTCGTTGAGTATTAACCGTTTCTGATTTGAAATTCATCCATCACCCGTCCATTTTTCCATCCATCCATTTTTCCATCCATCCATCCATCCATCCATCCATCAATCAATCCATCAATTCATTTATCCATCAATCCATCCATCCATCCATCTATCCATCAATTCATCCAAGCGTCCGTCCATTCATCCATCCAGCCAGATAAAATAGACAGACAAACACGCAGTCATCCTTCCATCGATCCACTTAGCCATCACCCACCATCTTTACATTCATTCATCTGTTCGATCGCTCGGTTGGCCGTTTGCCCGTCCATCAGTCCATTTATCCATCCATGCAGCTATCCGTCTGTCCATCTACCCGCCCAAACATCCATGTATCAATCCCCGATCCATAATTCTGTGTAGGCTATTTGTCTGACTCCTTATCTGAATATTGGTTTGTCTTTTGGTTTACTCTGTTACTCTTATTTGTCCGTCTTTTTCTCTCTTTGTCTACGTGCCGTTCAGTTTATATTGCCCTTAGTGAAGTAGAAATTCCTGATCCATAATTGCTCTGATCAAAGTCTATTCACGCCTATTGGCCAACATGTGGTTTTGATTTTCTGAAGAACATTCAAAGTTTATGTGCATTGTGAGGTATGTTAAATAGATCAGTATTCATATATTTTTGAGAGCCCAACGCAAACGCTCAGTCCATCATAAACGATGACAAGGCAGAAGAAAATCATGAGTGGCCCTTAACCATGGCTGAGTTCTTCATCTGAAAGAAAGGTTACATTACAGAGACTTAAACATCCCAAAGTATTTGCCATGATTCACAAAGTTCTCCGCATGAAAGAAACGTTACATTCCAGAGATCTGAACAGTCCAAAGCATTGCAGTGATTTGCAGAGGTCTCCACATGACAAAGATGTAACACTGGAAAGCACTGCGATGATTCACAAAGTGTGTAGTGCAACTTTATTTTATGCAGTATTCGTTTTTCGCAAAGACTCCAGATGTCTCAGGCAAACATTTTCGATGTTTATACACCGTCCACGGAAGAAGGTTGATGCTGAAAGGAAAAACGGTCCCATCACTGTATCTTGTCTGGAAATCTCGGCTCGGTTGTAGCGAGCGGCTGTCGGACGCGACATCACGTTTACAATAGTGTCTTTATGGGGGAGGGTCTTATTATGCACTAGGCAAACCTTCCCAGGTAATGTTCCCAATAAACATTGCACGTGTTTCATAATTCCTTTGCGTCATGGAACAACAACAACAACAACAACAACAACAACAACAACAACAACAACAACAACAACAACAACACAACAATAAACAAACTTTAAAAAGCGCATAAAAATCATTGTTAATGAAAAATGGTATTCTCTCTGAGAGACAGAGATGGTATTGATAACTTCTCGTGCTGAAGAAAATTTCCAGAAAATAGTAAAATCGCCACTGGCATTATCCATTGCCCTGACGTTACGTTTTCAACCTCCTGGAGGTGGTTATCTCGGCGGATCTTACGATCGCTGGCTGTGAAGATTCCTCAAAATTGTCGGCTTGCGCGTGCAGTGCCGTTGTCATTTCTATGTCAGTTTCAGTAAAAAGCCTGTATTTGTTTCTTTCCTCTCCATCCGTCCATCCATCCATCCATCTATCCATCCATCCATCCATCTATCCATCCATCCGTGCATCCATCCATTCGTCCGTCCATCCATTCATCCATTCATCCATTCGTCCATCCTTCTTTCCATCCATCCATCCATCCATCCATCCATCCATCCATCCATATTGCTGTGGGGAAGTGGCCTAACATACCGATGATCTCTGGATGCTTTATAGCTGTCCATACCCTAGAGATGGCCCAAATAGTATAGCTGAAATAGCAATGAATAGTTTATACTGGTATGCCAAATAAAACTTGAAAAATAATAAAACTTTTTAAAAATGTTATGTTAGGTTTTTATTGAAATGTTATGGAGTAGTGTTCCATTTAAGTTGAATCTTGTTATATCGATCTCTTGCATTTCTGTGAATGTGTTCTATAAAACTTTGGCATTAACCAGTGTATTTATTAGATCCCGCGTGCTTCATTCACCACTCTAAGCGTGTTGAGTACTGAAGATTTATGATTTGAAATCCATATATCCATTCCATCCATCCATCCATCCATCCATCTATCCATCCATCCATCCATCCATCCATCCATCCATCCATCCATCCATCCATCCACCGGTATATCCATCTGTCTGTTTGTCTCACCGCACGAAAGCCCGTATGTCCGTCCATTTATCCATCTATTAAAGAGTGGTTGCTTTTCTGTCCAACCGCCATGTCCTGCACTGTAGCCAGTGTTTTCCTTGTCTTATTTCTCCAGGAACTGGAGATGAAAAGAGGAGACGGAAAGAGAGGCCGACTCAGCAGTGAAGAGTTCATATCCTTGTTCAAAGAGATCTCCACACGCCCAGAAATCTATTTCTTACTCGTCAGGTGAGTAGTAACTCTTGTAAAGTAAATATCGATATCATTGAGTTTCAAGAAGCGGCACTGCCGTCTCACTGCGGTCCCTACGGCGACCCGGCACATATCGATGACTGTAAAATGAACTAGACCAACCCCTGGCCCTAACCTGCTGGGACCCTCGGCTGTGCATACCGCCGAGGCGGTAATCGCAGTATCGATATAGGCGCTAGTTTATTTTACAGTAATCGATATGTGCCGGGTCGCTATAGGGACCGCAGTGAGACGATTGTGCCCAAAAAGCCAATGTTCTCAAAATCTTGGTGGGTCATTCTATGCCTATAGCTGAACCATCTTGACTATCAACCAAATTACAACCCTTTGCCAAGTACAGAAGGTGTATTATAAGCAATGTAGAGAAGGAAATAATCGCTTTTCTTTTTCCTATTTGAAACAGAAACAGAAAAAAATCACCATATGATGAAAATGCCTTTTATCTCGTCATAATTTTTCATATTTTTTTTTTCTTTTGCTTCACATGTTTCAAACAATAGAGTCAAAAGTGGTTATTTTCTTTGCAGTGTTTGTCTCATATCCTTTGTACTTGTCAAAGGACAGTAACTTAGCTTCCTGGGAAAAAATGGCTTATTGCTGTCCAATGCAATGATCTTGTATCGCATTTAGGGCCTAAACTTTGCCTTTGTTTTTTGTTTTTTTTTTAAATCATGGAATAGCATCATTGCGGTAAGACTGATATTACTACAGAGAGTTCTCCTGCCTCTTAAACTGAAACAGAATGTATGTCTCGCGGTATCGTACTGGGGCAATGATGCCTTTTACATCTGTCCAAATCATTAAAGAACAACTAGATATGTCTGTGTGTGCCAGCGAGAGATGAGAGACCCTTACTTACTGTGGAATCCTATGAGGATTGCCGATTGAGTACGATGGCAGTGCTACAGACGGTTTACGGTTTTGTTAAGCTTGTCAACCTCCTGTCGTGGTGGTTATCTCAGCTGTACAAAAACGGACAAAAGTGTCAGTTTGCGAGCTCAGTTTGCTCTTCTGCTACAGACCATTCTATCCTTGCTGTTGTACTAGGCTGTATATCCAAGTGCGACCGTGTGCAAGCGAATGTTATTTACGAATATGAATAATGGCCTCATCAGTTTCAGGAATTTCCTCTCCACGACAAATTTTAGTAAATGATATCTTATTGATGTTGTGTATCTGCTCTTGTAATGTATGAACAAGCAAGGAAGCGAGACGGACAGATAGACAGACAGACAAACAGATAGACAGATACAGACAGACTAGCAGACAGAAAGGTGAGTTCAGACAGACATATGGATTATTATTATTATTATTATTATTATCATTATTATTATTTGCCGGGGGGATATCGGATAAGAATAAGAGTGAGAGACAGAGAGAGACAGAGATAGGTGGCGGAGAGGTGAATGAATTAATGTTTTAAATTAAAAAAAAAAAAAAAAAAGAAGAGCTACATTTCTATTGCCTATGCATTTTGCACGGATTATTTTTGACTGTCTCTTGGATAGTGAAGGATTCTTGCTTATCCCAAGACCATTTGAATTGTTTTAACAGCTCCTCCCCCCCCCCCCCCATACACACACACACATACCCATAAGCATCTGTGCGAATGTTAGTTTGTTCATTGCATACTTCCGCCTTTATAAATTATTTCATCAGCGGAGAGCTGGGTATTTGTAAAAGATTCGTTTAAAATAGGGAGTGAAAACACTTATAGTAGTAACTCAGTTTCTTTTTCTCTTTTAGTTTCATATTATGCAACCTCCCATATTGAATGGCAGGCCTTCTGCTACTTATTCCGTGACTGTTCTAAAAAAAAAAATAATAACAGATTTGGAAGAACTGAACACACGTAAGCCAAAATCTGGTGTCGTCTGTGCCTACAAGTAACGTAATCAAAACCTCCCGTTTTTTCAAAACTGAAGTCTGACCACTTAGTACTGGTGCGTTTCTATTCCTGTAGTATAGCAGAACACAGTGTTATCTTAATTGAGATGAGAACGGATAGATTGCTTGCTTAAGGGCGGACCTTGGATGACAAAGAATTCTGAGTCATTTTTTTCAGCCAGCTAGTTACTTTCCTTTGCCAAATACAAGAGGTACAATACAAGCATTGTAGAGAAGGGGAAAAAACTTTTGCTCCTGTTATTTGAAACTCATAAAGTAAAATAAATAAATAAATAAATAAATAATCACGATGAAAAAGAAAAACATTTTTATCACGTCGTGAATGTCTCAGAATTTTCCTTAACTCATGTTTATAATAACAAGAGAAAAGAAGATTTTCCCCCCTTCTTTACAACGCTTTAAACGGCAAATTGAATTAATTTGGTTGGCAATTGAAATGGTGCATTGAACTGAAGGCAGACGGAGAAGAGAAACCGAAAAAAGAAAATGCACAATAATAATGATAATGGGGCAGATGCATCACTTCTGTCTGGCTCAGCAGCAGCTCTGTCTCCATCGCCAAGCCAAAATTTGAGAAAGAACTAAGAGTTACCAAAAAAAAAAGGCCAGGGAAAAGAACACAGGAAACAAAGCGTGAAATATCGGACCAAACAGTCACACTGCCTTCCAACTGCAGACATTGCAATAGTCTGTGCTTATCATATGTTGGTGATTTCACTGGCGAAAGACACTGCACGAGCAGGAGGTGACAGCTTATCTAAGTACTTGCAACTGAGAATTATTGCAAACTACAGAATGCTTCAGCTTATCTAGGTAGACAAAAAGGACCACACTTGTAGCAGAATCAGCTCACAGATCCGTCGGACATTGTAATATTGTCAGTGTCTTGGAAATATAAGACGGGGGGGTGGGGGGGGGGGGTGGGGCGCCATGGGGGAAGGATTAGGTGAAAACGCCGCCCGTATCCCTACCTACCCCAAAATAGGAAAGATCCAAGGCTGCTTCTTCAGTGACTCAACGGTCTCCTGGCTGATTGGCTTGTGAGGCCGAACGGCTAGCCTTCGCAGATAACGGCGAAAATAATTATTCTGGAGGTCCCGTGTTTATATTGCGCATATCAAAGAAACCTTGGCAGATAAAAATGGAATGAAGGGTAGAGAGGGTCTCAGCTGTCCGGGCAAAATGTCCAAAACTTGAACATTTCTCCTCCAAAATTTCTTCTAATGCGTGCATTTAACGACCAGACAATCCCACTTTCGTGAGACTGAAAGGAAGCACACACAGGTACAAAATAATAATAATAATAATAACGTAACAAAGGCTAATGTGGGTGTGCGGGACAATCGGTCTTGGCTGAACAGTGGGACGTGGGATATGGCATATATTATTTGAAGGTTTTTCAGTAACGATTATGATGGATTTATTCACCATTGTCATCAAATATTCTGTGCCCGTTGTTGTTCTAACAAATGCTGTGATCATGATTCCTGCATGAGGAATCCATCATCGCAAACAGACGTCCATTCTTTCTCCATCCGCTAAGACCGTATATTTTATTGTCCTGTTGACGTTACCGTGGGCTGTCTGAAAGTGTTGGGGCGTCCACGAGAGAAATGGCTAATATCTCAGTCATATAGATATAGATCTATGCCTTCATATTGTGTGTCAGTCACTAATTTTTGTTCCGGAATAGCTCGAGATATGGTACATGAGTGCACCTGCAAACATCGATAACATATTTTTTATCATTGTGAAAAGGCATTCGTGTTTCTCAATTCAATTTTGGTTAGTATATCAGATAGTGAGCATGGCCACCTCGGAGTTTTCCTTGTAACAGTGTTACTTATTTTAGTTGAGGGAAGGAATGAGGGCGGGGGTGCGTATAAAGACTATTATGTGGATATCATTGCAAAGTTCGTGTTTTGGTGCTGTTTATTAAATGTCTCAGCCGATGTAAGATAATTATGTTAAAATAGTCACTCAATAAGAGAAGAGAGTAAATTTCTACGTCAGACATGGATTCAATTTTTTTTCAAACAGAATTACTCTGCGAAGGCCGAAACCGCAGAATATGCCGAAAAAATGCGATTGATTCATACACAGTACAAAAAACACACGGCTGAGAGCCATTGCTTACTTCTTAGTTGGCCTCTGAGTGATCCCCACAGACATACTTATACAGTAGATTCGGCGCGCGCTGGGAACTTCCGGTTCAATGTAAACTCAAAGGGAAGAGTTTTAGTCCTACATTTCTTACCTCCCCCAACTTACGCGCTTTTTTCCAAAGCCCGCTCGCTCCCATAGTTCAGCTGCGAGAGTGTGGCTCTGTTCTGGAAATGGCGGCCAGCAGCGAAATCGAGGCGCGCGGGGTCTCGTTATACTATTATGTCTGTGAATGACCACACGTTTCTAGCAAGATCTATGATACTGGGCGCTGTTGTTGGGGCTGTGAGCAAAGTGGTGTCCAAAACCACAGGGAGCATGATAATTATCTGAAGTGGAGAGTCCAAAACAGGGGTCACTCTAGGGTTGATTGGGCTGATGATTGGGCTCTATTTCTCCACCTTCCTTCCGCCCTCGTAGACTGCAGTATAGCTGTGATCGTGCTGATGAAGCGCCGTTATACCAAATTCAAATCTCGTCCACGTATTTCTCTCTCTTTCTGTCTGTCTCTGCCTCTCTCTCCCTCTCTCTCTCTCTCTCTCTCTCTCTGTCTGTATTTCTCTGGATTTTTTTTCTAGTTGCTCTCTCTCTCTCTTTCACTGCTCTCTCTCCTTTTTCTTACTCTCTCTCTCCCTCTCTTCTTGTATCGGTCTCTCGTTTTCTTTCTTTCTTTCTTTCTTTTCTCTTTCTTTCTTTCTTTTTTAGTTCTTTCTTTCCCTCTTTCTTTCTTTCTTTCTTTCTCTTTCTTTCCTTGTCTCTCTTTCTTTCTCTTTCTTTTTTAGTTCTTTCTTTCCCTCTTTCATTCTTTCTTTTTTCTTCCTTCTTTACTTTCTTTCTTCTTTTTTCCTTTGGTTTTTTTCTTTCTGTCTTCTTTCATTCTCCCTCTATCTCTACACTAAACCATAGGCGGCTGATTACAGGAAAGACTTTATGAGCATCATATTGATGAAGTTGCCGGAACTACTGACTTCCTGCTGTGTCCCAGCAAGCTCCAAGCCTGAGGTTTATGGTTCCGCATTTTTTGGTGACTCTTGCTCTATTTTTATGTCCTTGTGGTCAAGAAAATGTGTGCTTTTCATGTGGTCTGCCTGTCTGTGTGTCTGTCTGTCATTTGTAAACCTGTCGGTCGGTTTGTTTTCTAACCTTATCTATCTATCTATCTATCT
>JBCEWB010144831.1:0-26454 GCA_039654565.1 Peronia peronii | reverse complement strand
AATTTGAACATGCCAAATGCGATGGACAAGGTTAAAATAGCCTATCTTTAATAATAAAAAAAATCACCTTCAGGACCCCCCCCCCCTTAACAACCAAATATGCAAAGAACACATGAAATAAATAAATAAATGACACCATTTATTGATAGCGTCCAGCCCAAACTGATCACTTTTGATCCCAACACAATACTTTTTTACACAATTAAGGCAAATTATCAACAGAAATAATCATTCTGATTATATGCAATATTTGGATAAATTGCCTCTGCTGCGCTAGCCCCATCCCATTGAAAATAAAACAAAATAAAAATACATTTATAGATAAAAAAAACAAAAAGGGAAAGTTGATGTTGATGAATTTGAACACATCACTACCATTACGTTGTTATTTTGGTGCATACATATGATCACATTATAGAAATCATATAAATGTGCATCATTACATCGTACTTTTATGCGTATTCTACGTATTGCAAAGAGGAGCCAAAATATCAGAGAATTACTGATGCACTGCACTTTATAATATGGGCTAGGGGTGATTGCTAAGGTGAGAGCCTACATTTGATAGATGAATACAAAGATGGCATACAAGCTATTGGTTGCTAAGTGCCATTCCTGTATTTGTCTACCATCAATAGGGCCTCACATATACACATCAAATTTGGCCCATGTTAATCCGCCCTTCAACTCCACTGTACATTTTTCTTCTTTCAATAATTATAATAATCATAAGCTTCACCCTCTAAGGGCTTGAAGATCTTTCAGAACCTAAGTGTTTTATAGTTACATACACGAGAAAATGCATCAACAGAAACACGTAATGGTACACATCAATTATCATAATATGGCACACAAACATGCACACTGACTTGCTTGTTTGTTTGTGTTGGGGTTTAATAGCCCATCAGCACGATCACGGCTATATTGTGCCAGACACGGTAACATATGTTTACATGTCAAGAAGAAGAGAGGAAAGAAAGAGAACGGGACTGAAGACAGGAGCAAGGAGAGAGAGGAGATGTCACCCCTGGAATGTGGAGAATGGCATTCCATGGGTGACATCCCCCCATGGCGGGTTTTCATCACTTGCAGGTGGGAGCAGAGAACCTGTTTATTTACACCAGGCCTCCACAGGGTAGCACTGATTTGCTCACATACATAGCAATCAAATACAAACATACAGAAAAGAGAGGATCACATCAATTCTCATAACAATGTATCACTACCAACTGACCTGAGTGCAGTTGGACACAACAAACAGGTGTATCATGAAAGATTGAGGCAAACATATAAAATTTGTCCATTAAAATCTGGTGTACGGACTGTTTGAGCAATAGAAACTTGCTATGAGAACTTCCTGAAGAAAACCACTGAAATGATGACCATCAAAATTGAACATTATTGAAAAAAGCAGAGGAAATGTTTTTGAGAGGACAAATTAAAACAAATAAACAAAAGAACTAAAAACAAACATGAGGAAATCAACTAAACGCAACAAGAAGTACAGGAAAAAAAATATCTTGGAGAACTGCTGAATTTATATTCTGAACTCTTCTCCTGAATTATTTGTTTGTGTTGGGGTTTAACAGCATGATAACGGCTATATTGTGCCTAATATGGTGGGTACATTTACAAAGTAAAATTCTGATCAAGATGTAAATAGATAAAATGTAGCCCTGAACGGACAATGGGTTTATGAGTTATAAAGGGAAATCAAAATGTGTATATAAATTTTGGGTAGTCAAATATTGTATAACAAAACCAGAAAGATAGATGTAAGTAAGTTTGCCATGTCCCATGGGGATCGTCGCATGTTAACAATGTATCTGTGACAAAGCGATGTTAAAGTTTGTCATATAGACCAACCTGACATAAAAAGCTCAGGATGGCCGGCAGCTTCGTTTTGTTAAATAGTTCCTTCAGATAGTGACTCGAGAAGTGTGTTTCTTCAAGTGTATCTGAAGTCGGCGCAGTTGATTAATATGTGTGCAACTGTCAGTTGACAGTGACGGCCACACATTGTGGGGGCATTTCTCTTCTGAGAAGAAAAGAGTGAGTGAGGTGAGAGTGATCCAGATGCAGGCAGTTAAGGACCACCTGGTCTCGTTTTCGCTGCTGAGCAGACCCTGGCCAAGGTCCAAGGTCTGACTGGATAGAGTAAAGTTTGTTTGCAGTCTGCTGATTCCATCGCTGTCGCCATCGCGATTTGATGTACTGGCTGATGATTGGCCTGAGATCCAGGTGAGGGACTCTCTCATCCAGGGGATCTAAAATCAGGCTGACCTTGGCGATGGAATCTGCTGCCTCATTTCCTGCAATACCAATGTGACTCGGTATCCAGTAGAACTCAAATCTATGCCGCCCCCTGCTGAATAGACTTTGAAGGCGTTGCAGGAGGTGAGTGACTCTATCATCCCTAAAAGTGGGGTTATTTAGGGCCTGGAGTAGGGATAGGAGTCTGAAAAGATCAGAAAATTGTTTTGTGTGGACCTACTTATGGTGTCCAAAGCCATATCGATGGCTTTAGCCTTAGCCTTGAAGATGGAGGATTTTGGATTGAGGCCACAGCATGTGTTCCCCAGGATAGAGAATGGGCCGGTGCCGATGGCTTTGTTATCCTTGGGTCCGCCTGTGAACAAATGCTCGGAATCAGGGTGATCAGAGATCACCTCTGCAAGCATCTGTTCAAAGACTTCCTTGGGTGTCTCGTTTAGTTCCTGCCGCTAGGTCAACGATCACTCATGGTCTTTGGATCCGCAATGCGAGATGCTTGGAAATGGGTTGAATCTCACCTCACCCCGTCCTATCCCATCCTCCAGTAGCAAAGACTGAAAGCGGACGCCAAAAGTGGGAGCAACATCAGATCTTTTGAACATGTCCACAATGCTGGGTTTGAAGACATGTTTGTAGGCTGGGTTTGTCCCTTCTGTCTTGGAGAGAGGATTCGTTGGCTGCAACATATAGACTCTTCACTGGGGACGTGCGATATGCCCCCAGGGACAGTCTAAGGCCTTGATAGTGGATAATGTCAAGTTTTTGGAGGTAGCATTGCTTGGCCGCAGCGTAGACAATGCTACCATAATCTAGTTTAGAGCAGACAAGGGAATGGTACACGTGCAGCATGGAGTCTGTATCAGCACCCCATTCTGCTCCTGATACTGCCTTTAGCATGTTCAGTGCTTTCCAGGAAGCACTTCTCAGTTGACTGATATGGGGAATAAAGGTCAGTTTTCTATCAAATATCACACCCAGAAATTTGGCCTCATCTTTGACAGGGATCTGATGTTTCTCGGCGAGAAACAGATCCGGATCCCTGCAATGCAGTCTTTTTCTGCAAAAATTAATGGCTACAGTTTTCTGTGTGGAAAACTTGAAGCCGTTGGTATCTGTCCATCCTTGGAGGGTGCCCAAGGTTGCTTAAAGTTGTCTCTCAATAGTAGGCATCCTCTGGGCCCTGTAGTAGATGAGGAAGTCATCTACATACAGGGAACAATTGGTTCCCTGAGCCAGCCGATCTGCGATGGAGTTGATTTTGATGTTAAAAAGCGTGGGAGAGAGGACCCTCCCCTGTGGAACTCCCTCTTCCTGTTCAAAGGAATCAGCAAGAGTCGAACTGAGGTGGACGTTGAAGTGCCGCCCGCTCAGGAAGTTCTGAATGAAAGTGGGAAGACTACCATGGAAGCCCAGCCAATGCAAATCCCTCAAAATACCAAATTTCCACGTGGTGTCCAAGGCCTTCTCCAAATCAAAGAAGATTGCCACCACGTATTGCCACTGTACAAAGGCTTCTCAGACAAAAGTTTCCAGGCAGACGAGATGATCCGTCATGGAGCGCTTTGCCTGGAAGCCACACTGAAAGGCCGAAAGACGCTCTTTGTCCTCTGAGACTCAGTTCAAACGATTGGTCACCATCCGTTCCATCAGCTTCCATAAGCACCATGATAGCCTGCTGCGGGATGAGGGAACATGCCTGTGGACCACAGCTGATTGAACAGAGTCAGAAGACAAGTCAGAGACTCCGGCGGGAGTGAATTTGATCCGCGCTCAGAGCAGTGTTGCTCCAGACTGCTGGAGGCCAGACTGCCCATGGAGAAATGGTCGTTTTAAGGGACGGAGAAAGGGGTCATGAAATCGATCCTCTCTTTCTTGGCAGTGGCGTTGTTTTTCTGGAAAGCGGCAGAGTAATGTTGGTTGGAGGAGTTGGACGCAAATGCAGCGCCGACATCGTCATTGGCGACATCCTCTTCCTCTTCGGCATGGAGCCATCACTTCTCACAATGTGCTGGAATCCAGGGGGTTGAGCAGTACCTTTGATTTTTTTTATCATCTGTCAGATTTTTCCCAAAGGAGTCTGATTGTTAATCTTGGAGATGTAGTTTCTCCAAGAATTTCTTTTGTTCTCCTTGATGTCTGGCTTCAGCCCTGGCAATTCTGAGCCGCTGAAGGTTTTGTGCAGTCAGGTCTTTCTGGAAGGCACGGAAGGCTGTTTCATGGGCCTGTATGGCCCATTTGCAGTCTTCCATGAACCAGGGCTTGTCCTTGCGTGGAGCTTGGAATACAGGCCTGGGCAATTTCCTAGAGAGTGTCTTGGAACTCTTCCACTGTGGACTGGGAGGTTAGCTGGGTGGAGCAGAGCGCTGTAAAATGTGCCCAGTCAGCCCAGGCAAAGTTCCAGCGTCTCGGCAGGGTGACTGTTACCGGGAGATCCAGAACCAAGCAGATCGGAAAGTGGTCCAATCCGCGCAGGCTATCCATGACCAACCATGAGTAGTCTGCGGAGATGGAAGGGTAACACAGAGAAAGGTCGAGAGAGGAGAGTGATCCAGTTGCCGGATGCATGTATGTCGGCACTGGATCGTTGAAAAGGTAAAGATTAGAGTCGGATAGCAGCCTCTCCATCTCTTTACCTTTCGGGTTGATGTAGGAGCTGCTCCACAGGGGATTGTGGGCATTGAAATCCCCAAGCAGAACGAATGGGGCAGGAAGCTGCTGCAAAAGGAGAGTCAAAGCAGCGGCGGTTACCTGTAGGGGGGTGTTTAGGGGAATGGGTTGATGGAGAACTCTGCCGGCAAGTTGGCCTCTGCAGTTCCACTGGATGAGGCAATTCTTAGTTCCAGCCATAGTGTTTTATTTAGAACCTTTCCTGGAAGTTGGTGTCGCTTCCATCTGCTTTAAATGTTTGGACGTTTTCTTTTTCCCTGCCACATCGTTGGGTGGGAAGGAAAGGGATTGTCCTTTTTCCTTGGCTGGGGAGTGGGGAGTGGATGAAGGGGGAAAGGAGGAGAAGCCAGGAGAGGGATTTGTTCTGGAGGGTGATGGGAAGAAGAGGGGTGGCGGGGAGAGAGGGGCTGAGGGAACTAGAAGGGGTGGAGGAGAGGGAGAGGAGAGGGGAAATGGAAGGTGTGGTTTCCACGCCCTCCATATTAAAGAGAAATTTGCCAGGGCGGCAAACCTATTTGATGTTTTCATCCCAGCACCAGAGGCCCTCACTTGTGACGAGGGTCTCTGGGAACCCTTGGATTTTTCAGTGGGTGCCCTCCTGCAAGAGCCCCCACTGGAATCTCTTCCAACGTTCACGTTTGATGGTCCAGGAGCATCGGTGCCGATGCTCCTGGTGCTCTTTTTTACAACTTGAGCAGAAGTTTTACTGGACTTCATCACCGTTGATCTTGGGCATATTGCCTCACGTGCAGTGATAAATGTGCCACCATGAGTGGCTCTGTGGCGCTGAAAGGCCTTTTCTTCTTGCCATCTCGGGCAGTTCTTGTTGAATGCCGTGCATTCGCCTTGGCAGCTGGGACACTTAGGAGCTGCATTGCAGTCCGAATCAGAATGTCCCCCTTTTCCGCAGCGAGCACAGATGGCGGCACGCCTGCAGTGAGTCTGAGTGTGGCCAAATTGCTGACATTTAAAGCATCGCATGGGATTAGGGACGTAAAGGTCCACCTTCAGCTGAAGGTATCCCGCCTTGATGCTTACCGGTGGTGCTGGACTGTCAAATGTCAGGACGATGGTGCTGGTAGTGATTCTCTGACCTCCGCGGCGGATGCTGATACGCCGGGCATCAGTGACTCCTGCAATGCCCTCAACTATTTCTTTTTCAGGGCAGCCATCTAGGTCACGGCTTCTAATGACGCCTCTAGAGCTGTTCAGGCTCTTGTGAGGCGTCGCACTCATGGGCACATCCAAAAAGGCTTTGGCTTTCAACAGTGCCTCTGAATGGGGGTGTTCCCTACATTCAACCAGCAGGTCACCAGACTGCAGTATGGAGATGCGTTGCTCTCCACCAGTGATCGTGCATACATTTTATACATTTGAAAAACGTTGAAGTTTCTCAGTGGTTTGTCCATTCTTTCACTGTGGAGCACCAGGAAGTGCTTAAAATTATTACGGTTATGGGTTCGACCCCATCCAGTCTCCGTTTTTTATTTGCCAGGCTGGACAGTACCCCCTCGCCGTCCAGTCGGGACTTTTCATGAAAGTCGGGGATTGGGGTGGGAGGAATGTTTGTTTTACTATCCATATATTTTAGGTTTTTTTTTGGCTTCAGAATGCCCCACCTGCCACGGAGTCCAACAAAGGGACACATAATGCTTGGATATCCAGAGATGAGTGCCAGGGCTACTCCAGTGATATACTCTCGATGGGTCGTGCGGCAAGTCCCGCAGGATTGACCTTAAGTCTCGCTCCGCTAAGGAAGACAGAACCTGACCGATTGGATGAATCTGGGCCGTATTCACCTGCCCGTCTCAGAGGAAAGCCTGGCTGAAGCAGCGTGTTGGTGGGGATACAGTCCGCTGACTGGGCCACCTCAACTACCAGGATCCCATTCTCCCCCTTCTCTCCCTTTCTAACCCCACGGTCAAAAGGGTGCCTACATAATCGTAGGAGAGATGGTCAGACCTATGTTTTCACTGGATCGGGTACTGATGGTGGTCGTGAAGGAAGAAATGAGAAAAAAAAGCGGGATAGAAGACAGGAGCAAGGAGAGAGAGAGAAGAAATGTCTCCCCTGGAATGTCGAGGATGGTACTCCATGGGAGACACCTCACTGATGGCGGGCTTACATCACCTGCAGGTGGGAGCAGAAAACCTACTTATAAACCCTGGGCCCCCACAGAGGGTTCTCCTGAATACTTATATGCATTTGTAAACTTTTAAGTTTCTTTCATGAGGATGTGGAAAGTTTGGCTCAAATAAAATATGTCACCAGGCTGGATGAAAATGAGTTGGACATAAAATTCACTTATGTATAGACTTATTGATGTCAATGGAAAATGAAATGATTGCAAAAATTACTCAGCTATGAGTCTTTTTGTGCTAAGATTTTGTGGTTTCCTTGGCCTTGTGGTTGGTTGGCCATTGGACACACTTCCTAAAAGTTCCGAGTTCCAGTTGGGATTGGTCCCAATAGTTTGTCCTTAGAAAAGACAATTTACACATTCCTGACCTGACCCAGGTTAAAATGGATACCCAAATATAGACAATGAATGATATTGTTAAACTGATAAGGTTTAGAGCGCCTAACGGGCAGCGAAGCTGAGAATGTACTGAGTGTCTCCATTGGGTTTGTCAGGGTAGTAATGGATTGTAGAGCACTTTGAGCTTGTACACAGTATGGGGATACAAATGCTCTCTATTGTTATTATTATTAAGATATTATTCACATTTGAAGAAAACTCCTACGACAGCACAACTGTCATTCAACTCCCGCCACTTCCCATGTAGACAGGTGATGTAACTTTATGATTATTTACACTAATCACTTAGTCTACCTTATTTTTTGTATGTCCCTGCTCTCATCTAGGAGAAGGAGGACTAATACAAAAACATTAATTATAACACAATAAAGGCCTTGAGCCTAGCTTTTTACATTTGGCACATATTTTTAAAGTTGCTTCCTCAGCAACATGTAGTAAAGGATGGGCTTTTTCACTGTGGAATTGAATAGCAACTATTGATGCGGGCTGACATGGTACCATAAAGGCTAATATAGTCCCATTTCAGGGGCTGAAAGGCAAAATTAAGCTAAGATCTCAGGTTCAGTTAAATTTGATTTTTTGGATGAAGCCTCTTTTGACATCAGACTCATTTTACCTGGTCATATGACAAATCTTCAGTTTTGTTGATAATGTCTACTTCATCTTTATTTCACAGATGGTTGTGATGAAAAAAGTGGGAGAATATTCTAGTGCTTCTTCATTTCTGCATTGAAAAATTGACCACTTAGATTGTGAGATCATTTCTCACCTTTTTTTTCTTGTCACTTGTGGCAAATGAACTTTCCCCATTAACTGCTGATGGCATATAATTGTGGAGAATGGCCGAATCTGGTTCAAAGTGAAGGTTGACTGCTGGATAGATGCCATCAGATACATACTCATATGCTATCTCATGCACCTGTGCAGAAAGATGTGTATATGATGATATCTCATCTTATGACAGAATGATACATATATCAGATATGCAATTCATGCTATCTCATGCACCTGTGCAAAAAGATGGCTGATGTTGTCTCTCCTTATGACATAATGTCACAGACATTCCACATAGGTTATTTTTTTTCTAAGAGGGCTTGATGCGATTTATGATGCTAGCAAAAATTACCACTACACTGCTAATTTAATGTAACAGTACATCTTTTGAAACTCCTCTGTGCACAATGCTTTTTTGTCAACCTTCTCAAAACAGTTAAAATTTACTTGGGCTATTATGGAATGACTATAATAAATCAACATATTAAAGCTCGGATGAATGGCAAATTTTCACTATGATCCTAAAATAATTTTTTTTTTGTCAAATTCTTCCTGTTTTATTTCTTGAAGATTTTTATTTCCATTCGAGTTATACTTCAAAACTCCTCTTTCTTCTTGTCTTTCATCTTTTTTTATATTCCTCTCAATTCATCTCTTTTTTTCTTTTCTCTCATTTTTTTTTTTCCTTATACAACTCTGGTGCAAAAAGCCAGGTGAGACGAGTGACATACTACCAACCAAGTTATTAATAGAACTATGATTAGATTATCATGACACATATTTTGTACATGTTTGATAGCTATAAGTTCAACAGAAAGAAGTTTGGATCTCTCATTATCTGTTTTCCAATCTTGTAGGAATTATACATCAATGTGACTTTACCCTTTTCCCATTTTTGGTAAAGTAAAAATGCAGCATCTGTTGGTTTTCCAAGGTTCCATCTGTGTGAAATTTGGCTTTCTTCTCATCAAATCCACAGCCAACAATGTCTCCTGTGGTAAAGATGGCTGCAGATGCCTCCCCTTTTTTATCAAGCAAAGACCTGATACCAGAGCTTGCATTGTCATAAAGCCTGCAGGAAATCAAGTAAAATACATCAAAAACCATAACTTATTTAAATTCATTCACAAAAAATAAAAATCAAAATTAAGTTCCAAAATCTGTTGAATTGTGGATACTTAGATCTTCTCTGGAACTCTTTTTCATTCAGATTTACAATACAGCGACGCACTACTTATTTGCTATATTCACCATTATGAGCACTTCAAGATGGAAATATCAAGGCAATTACCCAAACAAATGCATTAAACCTTATCAGTCTAACTGATTTCAAATAACAGTTAGAATTTCTGTAATTTTGGAACCTGACTGGAATTTTACGGCAACTTCAAATAGCCACTTTTGCTGAATTTCAATTGTGTCCATTGTCTCTAAACATGTAACACAGTGGCAATGTACTTTCAATCTCTAGAGTTTACCCTAACAGTGTCAGATTAAACTGCAGTGTTTCTTCAGTAACATTTATTCATGTTCATTAAATAACAATATAGGCTTGAATAGCCAATGAAACACAAGTACTTCACTAGCGGAATGTATCTCATTGGGCAAATAATTCATAAGCAAAGTATAATGAGCAAGTGTTTGGGCGAGAAGTTCCTTGATACTTCTAGGCATAATTGTTGGAAATCATAAACTCTAAGAAAAGCTACTTACTCTCCATTATCAGCATGGTAGCCCACAGAACCTTCCAACCAACCAATCATGTTATTGACTGGGTACATTCGTGGGACCAGACCAATCCCAGCATGCTGGTTAGAGTTTGCCAGGTTCTCCATCTTCATCTCAAAGTATGTAAGTTGTTTGTTAAATGGTGTCTTGGACATAAAGAGACCAAAGGGACTCCGCTGTGCATCAAATTTTCTGGTGACAGCAAAGCCCAGATTATGTAGAATGAATTCATTAAATGTTTTGTTTTTAAGTTCACTAACTTTGAAGTGTGTTCTCAATATCTGATAGAAAATCTTTACAAATTAATTTATAACTAAAGATCACACACAGTCACAGGTGCTACTTGAATATGGTTATCTTATTCCTACACTAAGGAGGTTGAAGCATTAGAAATTTCACTTGTATACACAGATGCTCACCTGTATACAATGCGACCATCATCATAAATATTCATGAAGTTGCTCCGGCCCATGGTCAGCATGTCCATCCTTGGTGACTGGAAGTTAGATAATTTAAAAAAATACCATATAGCCATCTCAAGATAAGTTAATAGCAAACACTTACAAAGCACTTATTTCAGTACAGTGCAGGTTCTAAATACTTAATAATTTATTATTGGTCTGAGAGACCTATAGAAGAAACTCACATATGCTCTCAGCCTCTTAAGTGGCACACACTGTAGCTGCCTCTTAGATACTCAAATCCTTTTCAGTCTAATAATAAATTGGGTTTATTGCCTTTTTTAAAGACAAAATGTCATCATTATCAAAGAAGTTACAGTTAGTAGTTTCTAAAATAATTCTGATGTCAGAGTAATAAAAGAATTTTATAGAAATAATATAATCTGAGAAAAAAACATTTAATATTTTCAAAAAATATTTTGACGTCATATAATCAAAGAAATGAATAGAACAGAATGCAATAAGTTCTCTATTCATAAACTCTGCAGACATCAGTATTTAATTTTCAGAGAGTCAGTTGTAAGGATTTTAGTTCTAAAGCCCATGAGTCCACAAGCCAAAGTAAAATATTAATCAAATATAACAATTTATGAATCCAGATGCTATCTATATTTCTGGGAGCCACAATACTTTTTTACATACAACTGAACTATCAATAACATATATGGATCCAAGATTGAATGTTATCAAATGATCACTTGTAAGAAAAACAACTAACTGGTGGATAAAAGGCACATCTGTGATTCATCATTTGAACTTTGACTCCTTTGCCTTTCAAACCAACCATGAAGACAAAGCGGAGTCCAGCCTTCTCAGTGAGCTTGTGCGTAACTGTTGCCATCTGCATGAATGAGCAAATCAAATGCTTTGCTTGATAAACTTATCATGACATAATTCCAATAACAACTTGTCTCTATATGGAACAATATAAGAATTAGACACAATTATCAAATCAGACTGTGTTTTGACAAAATGAGATCAATGAAACTAGGATTCAGAATTCAGCAAAATATTTCTATCCAGCATATTGCCCGATCTAAGCTGTAAGTTGTGGACTGTTGACTCTCTCAAACTCAAGGTAGCTCTTAGACGTTTGATAGAATAACTCTGCAGCAAAATTGAATATGAGTGATTTTACAGTGAGATAATTATATCTTTAGAATATTCGTCACCAGCAAGAGTCTTTACTTTGCAGTCATCTCTTTATAAAAACTGGCTGAAATTTCATTTGTTCTCAGTCTTATTGATCTATATCACATTTGAATCACTGAGTTGTAGAGAGCTAAGAAGAGATCAGACAAGAAACATGTGGGGTAGGAAAGGGATAGGAGCTAAAGCAGGTATGGAATAAATTTCATTTACATTCTCTGAAATTTATGCACTAGAAACAAGATCCGCTATGAAATTAAAAAAAAAAGCCTTTATGTAAATAAATACATCTAACTTCTATCCACTGTGGCATACATACCAGTTTTTTGTTCACAAAAAAATCCACTTGTATTTCATTATCGCTTTGGAGGGTATCAGCTTCCCCCATGCTCTTGATCACAGCTTGAATCACATCTCCATTTTGCCATACATAACGCTCTCCACTTGACGGTGCGGCTCCTGATCCCGTCTCTATATACACCCTTGAAACATGGACAGTTGACATAAATAAACATTCATACTCATCACGCTTGTAAACAAATAGCCTGTCTCAAAAATCTATGTTTAAGAAAATTCATAAAAACCACTATAAATGACAGAACATTGAACATAGACATCTCCTTTCAAATGTCTATCATCATATATCCTCATTCTTGTCTTTATTTTTGTACTTTCTTTTTTCTTAATTTTATCATACATAAAAAGTTCTCACAGAATCCAGTAATGCATAAGAAAACAAATGGCCTAACTTAAAGTTGGGCTATTTGTTTGTGAGTGTAATGATGTGATGAATTCCACTCAAAATAATTTCTATCAAATGATGAAGATTTATTTCAGTTTTATTCTAAATGGTAAAGCTCACAAGCCTCTAACCTTCCTGGTGAAATCAAAGATTGTTTCAAATTCTATGTCACATTAAAAATGACACTTAATACTCTGTAGTGATATAATAAAACTCAGAGTGGTAAAAATATGACTTCCACTGATATATTTGGAATGGGTTTACAAATGCTTCCACATCTGCGTCTAAAACTATTACATTCTCTGATCCCACTGAGATTTTTAAAAAAAAAGAGACGAAGAAAAAAAAAAAGAAATAATTTTTAAACAAAAGAATTCTCTAAAAAATCGGTTATTTTTAAAAAACTCTAGAAGTAATTTTAAAAGCCAATGTCGGCAGTGAAAGCCAACATCCACAATTTTAATTTCAGTGTTCTTTTATCGCTGCTTATAAGTCTAATGTATTTCCTGTGACCTCAGATAGCTTTCTCTCAAAAACGAGTCTATTTACCATGGAAACCCATGCAAACTGTAACCATTTGGGATTTCCTATCTACAAGGCAAATTTCTCATGAACTGTCCATCACAAAACTATCAGATGTTGCTAAAATGTTCTTTCACATAATATAAAGATTTTACCATTCCTGGATAATTGACTAAATGTATTTTTTGTAAATTTCTGAAAATGCTACTATGCTTTATATACAAATTTTCACATTTTGGAGAAGCAAAAATCTATCCTCTCAAAATTTGTCCCTATTTTAAGGAAAAAAAAATGTGACATACTCTTTATTGTGGTTTGATGCATACATGATGTAAACTTCAAATAAATTCTACTTATAGATTTTTAAAATTTAGATTTAATTACATTAAAAGCATATTTTGTGTAAATTACAATTTCATCAAGTTCAAATCAGGCCCATTTGCATTGACTGAGTTCTTCTAGTGTGGCTATCTCCTTCAGAATGCATCAGCAGCATGGTTATAATGCTTGTCCAATTCTTCCAGCTCTTTTCTCTGCCTTCTGGCTATTACTTTCTTTCTAACAGATGGTCTTTAGTCTGTGTCTCTAGCCCGTATCTCAAGGAGTCCTCTACCAGCTTGAAGTGTCAATGACTCATTTGTGTGGTGAACAAAAGACCCTCATCCTGCCAGTTTCCCATCAGATGTGAAAGATTTACTAATAATACTGTTGCAACTTGAACAAAACAAAATAATGCACGTGATCACTCCATATATGGAAATTGAACACTACAAAATAAAAAATGAAATGTCTGATTTTCTCAAGACACTAAAAAAATGTTTGTGTACTTGGGCATAGAAAAATAACTAAGAAAAAGGGACAAATTTCAGTGCCATAAAGAGCCAACCTTTGCTCGATATCAAATTTAACAACGTTCAGTCTGTGATAAACTGCTTTGGTGGGTTTGAAATGAAGGCACTAGTATGAAAAATAAAGAGTTCAGCACCTATCCCATTGTACATGAGCAGCTATTTTATGTCTTCAAAATAATGTTTTTAATGCTAAAATGTAGTGTGTCAAAATGATGTCAAAAATATGGAAATACTGATAAAATGCAAAATAAAAATGTTTATACTCAGCATTGATTTTCACTGCCGATCTTGGCCACAACTAATAGTCACAGACAAGACAAACACTCATTCAACTGATGTTGTGCTGTTTGCTATGAATTCAAATTCATAAGTTTTGAGCCTTTATTATCAGGCTGGCTACTTCAAAAAGTATCTTCTGTCTTTCTTCAGAGGTCTATGATGCCCTGTTACTGGTTTACATTTATAAACTTTGGAATTTCCCATGTTTCACTGTTGTAAAAAAGAGAGAACTTTGTATTGTGTCACATTCCATTTAAAAGATATGAAATATTTTTTTTGGTAAATCACAATGAAAAAAAAAAACCCTTGAAAATAATATAATGAACCTTCAAACAACAAGAACAATAACCAGCCCACAGAAAAGGAAGGGGAACTACTGAGCATGTGACTGAGAGGGATTAACTTCTTACTCTCCATTATCGCCATGCAGAGCAATGGATCCTTTGTTCCAGCCAGGCTGGCGGTTGAGAGGATAGTCCTCAGGCCCAAGGCCCAGAGTAATGATTCCTGAGGCTCTCTCTAGGATCTTAATGGTGAAAGAATTATACTCCCTTGTGATGGCTTCCTGGCAAGTCATTAAGCCCACATTGCCAGCAGTCTTGTAGTTGTCTACATAACTGTTAAAAGAACACACATACATACAAAAATTCCCAAAACAAATCAATGATAGGTCATGACCTGTAGTTTTCTCATAAGTTTCTTTGCTTCCCATAATAATCCTATTTAGTGCCAAAAAAAGAAAGTACTCTTTATCACTCTCTCGTTAGAAAGTAAAGTCAGGAGAGATCTGTAAGACATGTCTGAAGTACAATCTTTGTGGTAAGATGCTGTGAGAAAAAACATATACTGCTCATATTTGAAATATTATGGCTTGAAAGCAAATATAAATAAATTTTATAACAAAAAAGCTGTACAAATAAAGAGTTAAGTATTAAGTCCCTGCAGAAATATGCTGAAAAGTCTGAGCTTTTTGCATCATGTATATGTGTCACACATCTTATGATTGCACAGAAATATATCGCACCATCCTGCACAGATTTAAGAGTCCTTCTTTTGCTATACCAATGGCATAAGTTCATATTGGTCTTGACCATTTTATTAGTAACTGGCAGAGAAATTCATTTTAAAAAGAAAAAAAACTCTGATGAAGCAGGACGTCAGAAAAGAAATGAAATGACTCTATGGTCATCTCAAGACTTCTCAAGGGCATTTATGTCTGCAAATAAAAAAAATTAGAAGGAGAATGGGACCAATGACTGTTTTCTTTTTTATGTCTATTGTCTTCATTGACCTAAAACCAGAAATCCCGCCCACACAGATGCTCAGCAATTTTCCCACAAACCAATCAGGGTGACAGTAGAGTTATCAAATGTGAACCTGAGCTATACATATCATGAATGAAACTTGAAGACATTTTTCTGTATTCTATTTTACCCAAAATGATAGTGTATGTCACTCAGCTTATTTTCATATGATTTCTCAAAGACGCATACAATTATGGCAAATACTAGGAATAGTCACTGATAACATGGTGCTGAGTGAGCTTGAGGGCAGCAAAAGAGACAATGTGAAATGGTTCGGAGATGATAGACTTTTACATCATTCTTTTTCCAACAGTTTCATGCTCCAAAAGTTTGGAAAAGTAGACCATCATGCTCATATGTGGTATATGGCACATTGTTCTTCCTCTGATATTATTTGCCACAGTATAACAAAATAAACCAAAAAGAACCATTTCTTCTAAGACAAAGATATAAATCCTATGGTAATATTCTTCACACAAAGGTTTGACAAAAGTACCTCAAAATGCCTTTGTCATCACACAGAATTTTGTATAGAAACCCTGGAGTCCAGTACTTCTCCTCCTCATCCCAGTGCTCCAAAAGAGCCTGAACAAAATACAAAGTTTGTATTCAACTCTTGCCTAAAGTTTCTTGCTTTAACTCTTTCACTCTGAAAGCTGTCAACAGCAGTGATAATGTTCTTCAATTCAGTATAGACTGGAGTTTTAAATCTAAACAATCCCACCCCATCATTTATAAAGAATGATCATTAAAATTTTTATGATAATGGATCTACTTGTAGTTATGTGGTCAATAAAAAATAAGGATCAACTAAAAAATAATATGAATACAATTACTTTGACTGAATATTTACATGTCAGTTCCATATCAGTAGATAACTATTAAATATTATCAGTAGAGCAGTCGTTCTAGCAATGTATGTCAGTACATAATAGAAAAGACGAGACATTACCTGTGGAGGACAAGCTTGATTCAGAAACTTAACAGCAGCAAATTCTTTGCCAACCAATGCAACAATTGGGAACATGCCGATGTGGGGTTTCTCTGTAGTCTTCTTGTCTGTCAACTATTTTAAAAAACCCACAAATATCAAAATTTAAAAAAAAATTACTATGATCAGAAAAAAAAAATTCTCATTTCTCAATGAATTCCTCTGAACTGACCATGCTTCACCTAAAAAAAAAATCATTTTTTTTTCTTTTCTTTTTTTTCCCAATTCTTGTTTCCCATTTCATGTACACAGCAAGGGAGTTAAATTCGCTGACAGAAAAAATAGCTGATAACATTTTCAGACTCAAAATATTTTTCCTACATAAATCACCAGTGCACATGAGTCTTGTTTGAGCATGAAAATATTTTGAAAGTTTTCCACCTGACAAATTAACTATGATCTTCAATCTAAACCTTAAGCTGCTCCAGTGAGCAACAAACCAGTCTTAATATATGCAGTAGTTACCCTGAATATGTATGACAAGTTTACAATCTAACTCTTGTGCTTATAGCAGAGAACTGCTGAGATAACCACCCCAGAGGAGGCTGAAAGGCATGTAGAGATCTGAACCTATTGCAGAGAACAACAGCTTGTTACTGTAACAGCTTGTCTTGGCTTGAAACTTAGAAGTCTTGAGTTAAACTTCTTCATAACATCTCTGCCACAAGACAATACTGTCAATGTTGTACTGATGTTGCATTATAGTCCAGCACAGTTACTTTAGTAACATCCACAACTATTTTTACAATTTCCCTTCAAATATTCTAATGCAGTTTCAAATTGAATATTGCCACCTTATTTTAGTTATCAAAAGCCTAAGTAGTGTGTCAGTTTTTATATGATTTTTCTCCTTATAAACTTGTCTTTTTTTTTTCTCAATTAATTTTTTTCTCAGTTCTTGTTTACCAATAGCTGCCATCACCTTTCACTCATCAAATTAATGTCTGTTACAAAACAAATTTATTCAAATTATATTTGGCATGATTTGTCTTTACTTTTCCTATGTAAAAAAATAGAGTCTATTTCTTAATTTTGTTTTATTAATGCAATTAATCTTCGATATATCCCAAAAACTTTGCATGGTCAAGTTTTTTTTGTGACATTTGAGTTTTTTTCTGTTTTGATGCTAAATTGTGCATATGTTCATTATTTGAATCAGATACATTCCAATATATTCAGTGGCAAACCATACCACAACAAACAATTCTGTGCAAGCATGAACAATTTCCTATCCTATATGTGACAATTTAATAATATCATACCTGAATTCCATTCTTGGTGAAGTAATAGGTAGCTTGGTCATCTGGCACATACTCTGATTCCCAGTTTCCGCTGATACCAAACCCATAGACAGCCCCTTCTTCTAATTCATGACTGAGAAGAGATAGTCACAAACAGTCATCATTCTGATACCAATATGATTAAATCATGCCAGTCTAAATGAGTCCTCTGTCAATTTTCTACCAAACTGAGTTATTTCTATTAGGTAAATTCTTAATTCACATACTTGCAACATAGGTAAAATCTTAATTCATATACTTGCATGCGGTGAGAAATATTTTACCTAACTTCAGTGTAGCCACAGGTGTAACAAAATTAAAAAGACAGATTGTGACCCCTCACCTCTGGCTAAAATCAGAAGAAAAATTGGCTATAATAAACAGTTTAGCACATAAATCACAACATCCTTATATATTCATAATTTGTCCACAAGAGTACTATTTTCTTATTCAGAGATGAACGTTCTGTCTATTGCTGCAAAATAAAAACATAAAAATTGGACCATCTTTATCACACTAAACCCTCGATCTATCTTTTCAGGTATAGTGAGGTACACTCATTCTGACTGGCTGTGAGACATATTGCTGATCATATCAATTCATCACACAAGAACAAAATCACTCTATGATCCCACGTAATACTACCTAACAAAAACAGTATTTCACAACTGTAAGATAGGCCTTTTTTTTTTTTTCACCTGAGACTTTTTTCTCACAATAAGCTTCTGATGTTAATCACTGTGCATTAACTGTGTCTATAAAATAACTGAATTAGAAAAGAAGTTAAGCAACATTTCTGTTGTCAGGTGTACTGCTAGCAATAATCAAGCTCAATATTATTCAGTGCTATGTTCTAAACAGTTGTCATATAAAGACAAGCAAAATACATCTTTTCTTCACCGAGTTGCATCATACATGAGAGTTTCCTTACAGTTCCTGAACACCTTTTCACATCAAAGAAATATCAGCTGTAGACAAAAAAGCACTTCTATTTTTGTTCTATTCTCCACAATCTCTGTTCTAAATAAAGTGGGATTTAAGCTTATGCAGTAAAAGACAACAGATGTTTCATGGTGCTTACCCATCCACTGCACCTCCATATCGTTCTTTGGAGTCCAGTGGAAACCGATCAGTCATTATGATATCATGCATAATGCCGATGATCAAGCCTGTTTCAGCAGCAAAACTCATGACCTGGACCTCAAAGTAATTGTTGGTTCGACTCAGAGGCTGAGAGGATACAACAGCTCCCATGACATGTGGTGTGATGGATGTATTCCTGTCGGACAGAGCAAAATAGAGAAATTATTGACAGTGTATAAATTTACTTTCTACCATGCTTTGTTTTGGTTTTCAAAAATGTGTTAATAATAACTATGTGAAATTATTGTTTTTTTTTGTTGTTATATATATCAAAAACACAGCATTATAACATTATACAAGTATTTGAAAAGCTTTATATGATTAATATTTATGCTGTAACAGTTCACATCAAAAATGAATTTATGCATTCATACTCAATTCTTGGACAGCAGATAGGATGGATGTTTTTGAAATGCCATTCCACAACAGTGTCACTTTAGTATAAAACTTCAAATAATTATAAATATATGAAGACAGTTTTGTCTGATTTCTCTGACAAAGACACGTATGAAAGAAATAGCAACACTTATTGAGAACAGCTACAAGCAAATAAGAATATGTGTTGTTTTTTTCTAGATTATATTTTTTGTCAAAGATTCTCTGCCAAAGCAAGATATTCATTGTGATTGTATCACAGAAGAAATCTTAATCAGTTCAAGCTATTTAACCTATTAAACATGGATTTGATCCCTTTAGAGAACAAGAATCTTACCTCAAAATGCCATCATGAGACAAAGAACATTTGCCCCAGTGAAATCTGTTCATGAAGCCATCAGATCCAGCCAACAATTTTCCTTTATTGCCACGTCTTTTGTCCAAATGTATTGGATTGACTTTTTCCTGTGGCATGTGTGAGCAAAAAAAAAAAAAAAAACTCCTGATGTGTTATATCTATTCTGCTGTGGCACATAAAACACACTTTTTGTTGTCTCATCTTTCAACATATAATAATGTTTATCATACTGGATTTGTTCATCTTTTAATTTCTTTTTTCAGCTACTTCTTTCTTTCTTTCTTTTTTGTTGACCTTTGTATGCCTAGGATAATTTGAAGCAAGGGGATTTTTTTCATGCAAAAGATCATGGGAAGACTCCACTATCCAGGACTGAAAATCAGACAGGTGTTTTTTTTAATCAGTTGAGACATCCTCTGAATGGATATGTCTTCTGTATCTCTATAGAGAATTTCATTCAAAATTATCAAAAATACATATTTACCCCACAACATCCTGATATATTTATAATTTGTCCATGAGAGCACTATTCTCTTACAGATTTCTCTGTTCAAGACCAGCAACTTTTGACTCATTCTAACTGGCCCTGAGACAAATCATCAATGTTTACTTTTATCTGCTTCAGAAGATCACAAAGATAAACAGCTGGTAGCTATTTATATCTTTGTGAATTTTAAGCCCCATCATATACTGAGTTCACAACTTCCAGTGTTCATGATCGTGTTTCCCATCAGCTATTTCCAGCATCAGCTAGGTCATTGCTTTGTTTTGTTTATGTTACCGTCGGGCATCATTTCTTCTAGAGTATTGATCTTTTCCGTGGCATATAAATTCTGCATTCATTCCAACAATTTGATGCATAACACTGGTGCATGCAATTTATTAACAAAATGTTATTTTTATCACCTTTTTCGAAACTGATTTTTCATTCTGTGGAACAATCAAAACAGAGAAACTATCAGTTTCCAAAAAGTTGACTAATGAAACACTTCTTAAAAGAGACAGATTAGAAAATCTTGTTTGTTTTTTCACATACAAATAATGCACTTTACTGAATAACAACCATTTGAAACACCACCAAGATCTGTACAGATCAAGAGAGAAATAATGAAGTTAAGCTGGACACAAATTATGGAAAGAGCCCACAAACTCACTCAACAAGTTCTTGACAAGGCTCACAAGGAAAGAGAAACGAAGGTGCCCTATATAGATTTGGAAGCGGAGCCAGCACACAGAAATCAAGGCCACTAAGTTGACATAGGAAGATGTGCAGACCATTGCCAGAGACCAAAGACAGTGGGGGACTACTACTGAGGCTCTATGCTTCATAGGAGCGGAGAGGAATAACATAAAGATATTTATGTATCCTCTATTTGCTGATCATTCTGTTTTATCTTTCCCTTGGCTAACTCCTTCTTTGATTGCTCATCCACTACTTTTATATATACCTCAGTCTGTGATAGTCACAAGCTCCATCACTCACCTTGATGAAACTGCAGTCTAATCAGAATTTTTATTACCTCTATCTCCCCTCTGCGTTTTCTTTCTTTCATGCATGATCACCAGCTTTGTTATATCTGTAAATTTTACCTTTCCTTAGTTCTATGACAGTAACAACTGGTTTGCTCACTTTGCTAAGCACATGTGCTATGGTGTCCACCACTTGCTTGGTCAATGTTGGGATATCAGCTTTGGCATCAAATGGGATGATGACATGGACTGGGTTTGGGGGTAAGGTGTGCTCAAACAGGACCTGAACAAAGGCAATAATCTAATATACATATTCAATAATATGCGTAAAAATGATAATTTTGAGAAAAAAAGATGAAGCTCAGGAAAAATGAATTGCAATAAAAATAAAACTTAACACAAACATATAAATAAATACATGGTATCTTTATTGATGAGATTACAAATTTGAACTTCATCAGGTTTCCTCATGCTGAATGTAAAAGAAAAAAAAACAGTTATAAGATATCCCACTGATTTATCTCTTCTGTACACTAAACCAAGAGACTGACTCCAGGACAGTTTCATTATTTAGTTTTTTATAGGGTATCTCCTACAGAAAAAACAAACAAAACACCTTTCAACATACAGTTCATCTGTAGTGGTCAGTGAAAACTTATGCAGGAAACATGTTAAAAAACATTTTCATTTATATGACAAGCAAACAAAAAAGAAGTACTGCATCTCATATGTCATGTTGATATAATTATGTTTTATTATCTATATTTTTATTTTTACTGAAAAATTCTAAGCTATTCTGCTGTCATCTGTTTGGTATATCTTGGTACACTGAACTGATTCATTACCGCCCAGGTTTATTCCATTTATTTTCTTGGACTGGATTTTTCTCTCTTAATTTCAGATTGTCTACTTACAGATAGTGATGAATATCATGAAATCTGGAGCAGTTTATTCTATTAGTATTACTACAATAATTGCAAAAAACATTCTTATGAAAAAAAAATATTAAGGAATTTTTTCCTCTCCGTCAATGGCTTTTACAAGAAAATGTACAAAACAATGGTAAAGATAAAATCTGAATTACTTACATGATTTTTTTCTACTTCAAGCACATTGACTTTCCACTCAGCCAGCTCCATAGATCTCTGATAGTGAAAAGCATTTCTGCTTTTAGCTGATTTATCTTGCAGAAATTCAGTTAAGCTGTATTGGGTTTCCATAGGCAAAATTATAACAGAGCTGTCTTTCTGCACAACAGAATCAATTTCTGGTGATGCAAGAATCAAAGAGAACTGGAAATGAATGACAATTTTTAAAATAATATCATGCATAACATCATTATATTCACATGACAAGAAAAAAGAACTTCTCCAATCTGCTGAACAAAGTTGATAAGGACAACATCAGCATCTCTAGTAACAAAGCTATTTCAGCATGAATGACTGTAAGATGACACAAAACATGTATGATGCCACTGGAAAAACAAACCCCATCAATCACCTGAATTCTTACAACAAAACTTCAATTTTTATGCCAAAAAGATCAATCAAAGTAATAGAGAAAACAACAGCATCAAATTCACAACTCACTGAAATGAAGAAAAATGTAAAAAAAAAAAATGAACATTTAAAAAAAAATCCTTTATTTAAAAAAATTTTTTTTTGGATAATTTTTGCTTTTTGATCATGTTAATTCTACCTAATGCTTAAACTTTCAAAATAAGTGTCAGAAACTCTTTGAGTGAAAACAATGGACTTTTGTAATCTAAAATACAAATGTAGATAAAATCCATGTGTTTGAAATCAAGATTTTGATAAGATATTGCATGTGTCTTTTGGTGGAAACAAATCCTAACAGACTCGGAGACAGAACCTGCCTGCAATATTCAAAACTGCCAACCTGATATCTGAGACTGTAGAAAATTGCCTGAGACTGAAAAAAAAGTTGGAGACTGCAGTTGAAGCAAAGAGGATTGAAGTAAACTAAGCTTACTTGTTGGATTGGCTAGCAGAGGACAGCCCTTTGTGTTCCCTGCTTGCTTGAGATGACAGACTGCAGTGGCCATGGCATCAATATGTGTGATATTTGGTGCATTGAACAGAGTTGCCAGTCCTCCATCTGTCACTTTTGTACAACCATTAATATTAACCTGTTTGAACATAAGAAATATGAAACTGTAAACATCAAAACAAAAACATAAACAAACAATATCCCTTGTGAGTTCACTGAATAACTTGCTTTATTTCTAATAAGCAAACACTCTCAAATTTAAGATCCAAGTAATAGTTCAGCATTTTCAATAATCCTTTTCAAATGACAATTTTACACTATTTGTTCTAAAAATTCTACTAAAATGTAAAAGTGAAAGACAGTTTTTTCTGCATCACTGTGGCAATCAGTGTTTGCAAATTAACATCTAACTGCAACATGTCCCTGCCAGTGGTCTCAGTTTATTTATATGTCACTTCTGTGTTTCAAAAATAGCTTGAAAAAACTCAGTGGGGCAGTCACTTCAGATGAACTTACATGAATGACCACACAAAAAAAATAACACTCCATCTTTTTCATCGTATCATGTTTTGGAGTAACAATGATAATTGTATTTAATCAATTTTCTTCCAAAATGTAAGCATTTCCATACATATATTAAGCTATTTAATATCTGACTCATCCATTTTCTGTAACACTTTGGCCTTGCCTTTGGCATTAGTCATACCTGAATACTGTGAGTATTTTCGGACAGGCCTTGAACAAGCCAATGCAGGCCTACATCAGTCAGTATACTACATCCCTCAAGGGAGACTCTGATAATCTTTGAAAGGCTTTCCTGGATCAGGACAGATTAAATAAAAGGAAGTATCAATCATGTAATAACTAAAATCTAAAATTACTTATCTCATGGACTGTGACAAACCTACACTGACCATACAATAACTGATTTCTGATACAAATTAAGACTTATTGATGCCAACACGCAATTGACATTTAAGGGCATTCTTGAACATGAAGCTATCAGATGACAGATCATGAAAGTTATCAGACAATGTCATTAATAAAGAAATCTGCCAACTGAATTATGCATTAATTCAATAGAAACACAATGATATAACTCATTAAATGACTTGTGCATTAATTTGTTTTTCTCACATCTCAAACATGCTGAAAATGACCTATGCCAGTAATGTATATCACTGACAATATGTTTCCTCTGGCCCTCCCGGTATCCTATCATTTCTCAAGAATCGTGGAACTGGCCAATCAAAATCAAGGGGTATATATAAAAGCACAATTATTTCATGCAGGGTCATGCTTCCATCTCTTTTCATCTTGGTTGTAATCACACTGGACAGATCAGATTAGACCATCTTGTAAACTTGAAAGTGTAACTGCTTTAATGGAGGTATAGTTTGAGAACTTAACAATCTGAATTGTAAATTTAACACATATATGGGCTGCTTTCGCTGTAATTCATATAGATTAATAAATGCTCCCAGTCTCAGAAACTTGTCTACCAGTAAATTTGAAAACCTACTGAATAGGCTCTATGGATATTAGATTTCCCCTTTAAATGTGGAATGCTTTACCAAAGTTATTAAACACTGTTTTTCCCAGACATTTGAAAAACTGATCTATTTTTTCCTGCAGCTGCTAAATAATAAGCATTTCACAAAGCAGCAGATGGTAAAAATAGTCGTATATATAACAACATATATTACAACACATATATTATAAGTTGTGCAATATTGCACGTTACCAGTGTGCTGAGTACTGAATGGTTGTAAGACAAGCTCCTTTTCTATGGTGCGGTATAAAGAAAGTGGGTTAACTTTGCTCCTGATTATAATAACTCTCTCATTATAGGGCTAGAACTTGAGTATGAGAATTATATTGAAAACACATCCAGTTTGTGAGAATTTCCACACTGAATTAAAATACAATATTAATTAATAATCTTGTTGTCTCACGATGTCTATATAAAATGTAATCTATGAAGATGTGTTCAAAGACTGCTTGCTGTCCCTTAAATAGTTCTGCTTCATACTTGAAATTATAATTTTAAAAATAGCAGAATATACTACATGCCTCAAATTGTAGACCCATTAACATTTATAACAGTGTCTGCATTAATCATCATCTTACTGTTCCCATTGTTTGGACCACCGTTTTGATGGCTGCATCAGTGATATATCCTTCCATGCCAAAGTCAATTGTTTTAAGTTCAACATTTTTTTCTTTGGCTTTATTCTGTCCATCCTGTAAACAATCATGGTAGAAGTATTGAGCGACAGGTTTAATTCAAAATTTTGGCAAAGCCAAGGCATAATGAAGCTGTCTTTAAACAGTTACAGCCAAAAACCACTAAGAACAAATTTATTACTCACTGTTGTTGAAGTGCAATGGAACCAAAATAAAGCTAGAGTATGGTAGAAAACTGTATCAAAATCATTTTTGCATTGAATTTCATTACTTTTCTATTAATGAGATAAGATCACTCAAGACAATTTCAGACTATATTGTGTTATAGCTGGCCATAAAGTAATGAGATTATGAAAGGGTCAACACTCATAGAACATGTTCCTTAATGATCAAGTCTTTGAACAGATCTGCTCGCCTGACAAAAGCTGACAGGAAGAACCAGAAGAATTATCTGCAGTGTGAAGTCTACTACTTAATATTTACATAATTATTCAAAACATATAAAGAGCTCTATCTGCTAAAAAATGCAGAAATGTTCCACATCCTTCAAAATAAAAAGCTGAGTCCATTATGATATGGCACAATAAAATTAGATGGAAAATATTTTGTTCTTTACCTTCAGTTCCTTTGAGAAACTGTCTAGAGTAATGTAGCCAAGAGAAAAAACTTCTTCTAATTTGACTACCAGAGTGGATGGATCAGTTTCAGCCTGGACACCCTGAGCTTCAGACTTCTCAAATTTGATGACCAGCTTTCGCAAGCCACCCTCCTCCCCCTCTGTGTAAAGTAACATACGTTAAATATATTTTGGTCCTCTCATGGCACAAAACATTTTTTCATTTACTGTTATATCAGCACAACAGACCAACATCCGAGGCTTCAAAACATATAAAAAAAACTATTAGAATTTTCATGAGAGAATTCAAAACTTTTATACAGAAATATGTTCAAATACAAAAACATTCACATCAGACAATTTCCAGTGCATGTTTGTAGTGAGGTCCAAGAAACAATGCAACACAAAAAATTGGATTTTAAATTCCACTCATGTTTTGTGACAACAGAAATTTTAAATCACAAGAAAATACCTTTAATTTTGTGCCAATTCTTGAATAATTCTAACAGACTTGATTTTTATTTTTTTTTGTGCACACTGGTAGCTATAAACAAAGTGAAATTCTTTGATAGGATACTGAGAGAACTATCTATCTGTCTGTTCCTGAAAATTCATGAAATTTTTCACTTTGTCTTTATGCAGTGCTAGCTTACAATGGCCAAAAGAATCAGCAAAACTCACCATTCTCCTTTTTTTCCTCATGTCCTTGTAGGAAGTGGTCATCTAGAACAGAA
>JBCEWB010144820.1:0-10838 GCA_039654565.1 Peronia peronii | reverse complement strand
ACGTTTATGAGTGTCTTCTTTGGGTCTGTCGGGGTAATAATAGATTGTAAAGTGCTTAGAGCCTGTACTTACGGGGACAAGCGCTATATAAATACTCTCTATTATTATTATTATTATACATGCACCTACTAATCTATACTACGCTAGGCTACATTACATTACACAACACCACACCAGACTACACTACACTACACTACACTACACTATACTACACTACACTAAACTAAACTACACTACACTAGGCTACGCTACACTACGCTACGCTACACTACACAACACTACGGTACGCTACGCTACACTACACTACGTCAGACTACACTACACTACATTACACTACACCAAACTACACTACACCAGGCTACACTACACTACGCTACACTACACTAAACTAAACTACACTAGACTACACTACGCTACGCTATACTACGCTACACTATACTACACTATAGTACGCTACCCTACACTACACTACACGCTACACTACACTGCATTTGCATTTTACTACTCTACACAACACGACACTATATTACATTCCACTACACTGCACTGCACTATACTACACTACACTGCATTACACTACACAATACTACTCTACACTACACTACATCATAAATCATTACACTATTTAGTACAACACCACACTTCTCAATACCGTAATTTATAAGGCAAACACACACACACACACCTACAATCTTTCCAAAGCCTAACATTCCACTACATCACACTGCATCGTGCAACACAGTACCACTTTATTCCGTTACAATATAAACTCTTCACAACACCACAACATTTAGACCATGTTTAGGTTTAATCGAGACTTACATGGGAAAATAAAACCCTCTATGATTATCTTAGAGTTTAATGAGAAACACACCTACCTATCCAGCTTTCTTTCGGTTGACCATAATCTCTTGAACAGAAGCTCGCTTAGCATAGTTAACAGTCTATCACGTGACATTTGAACATAGAGGTCTGTTTGGTCCAGTACCAGGTCAGAGTGTCCATCTGTCTGACTGCCCAGCCACTCACAGCACCATGGGCAACAACTCTGGCATTTCCGGGAAAACCCGTTCTTGGTTCGGCAATTTTCGGAAACCCGCTCTACCTCTTTGGTAAGTAAGGAACAATTTTGGTAATGTTTGCATTCCGAGCCGCTGTGGGAGGAATTACAGTCACATTCCGTGGAGGTTTCAGTACTGGCTGAGGTATTTGGGGAGTGTGAAGTATTTTCATGGCACAAATTCTCAGGTTTTTGAAAACCACGCTGGATATCAGAAGCATTGTGGATCTTCCTGTATCCTGAAGGTCGGGACATGGAGTGACTAGATGCTGGAGATGTTGAAGTGGGGCCGTTTTGCCGGAGATTGCACCTACTGCATGCAGGGCACCCATTTGTGATGGCAGTATTAGCACTGCTGCCGTTGCTGCTACTTTTATTGTGTTTGTAGGTTATGTTGTTGTTACTGACATTACTATTGCTGTGAGTATAACGCGGATTGTTGTTGCTGTTGTTATTGTGGTTATAGTTTCTGTTGTTATCATTATAATTACTGCTGGTGTTGTTGTTATTACTATCTTTCAATGGCCCTGTTTTAGCCCTTCCCTTGTGGTCCGAGGTAGAACTAGAAGACGATGGTCCCTGTTGGTAGAGCGAACTCTCTATGATGTCACACAGAAGAGCGCGATCAGGACCGACGCCAGGCTTAAGAGGGACGCGGTTGTCATGACGACTGACGTCACAAATTGAGACGTCAGAATCCACTTCATACCAAGCGTTTGACCCCATGACCTTGTCCAGCCCGTGCTCGCGGAACAAATCGCCCACAGAGTTCACGATGGAATCGATACTATTTCCGGAACAGGTCATAATCGAACTACCAGCCTTGACCGAATCTCGAGACTTTGCAACATCTAAAGATGTCCGTCCTTGGCAAATATGACATTTCTTTCTCGGACGACTGGCACTGCCTCCTTTCTTTTTGTCTGTTCTGTCGACAGAAGCGTTTTTCTGGAAGGTTCCACATTTGTCTAGTCCAGAATCCGATTTTGAATAGTTTTTCCTGCGTAGTTTGCACTGGGCGTGTTCCATGTATAGTTGGTCAAAGCTGGCATCGTTGAATAAAGAAATCGATTCCGGTGATGTGGGAACATCTTTGATGGTGGCATCGTCGAAACTCGTAGGACGAGATCTGGCCCCTGCTGAACGAGAACTGGTACGGGAAGGACAACTGTGTACTTCGGCTTTGACTATTTCAACTCTTCTTTGCGAATTTGTTTCGTTAAATGTGGCCATGTTTTCAAGACTGGATGAAAACTTCCTCTCATCAGAATCTTTAGAGTCCAGTTCTCTTGCAACTAAGGATGATTCATTCTTAGCATGATTTTCTTGAAATCCTTTATTCCTCCCTGTTTTCCTTTTGCGATGTGCAAATGCATGATCCAAAACTCGGCTCAGGTTAAATAAAGATGGCGTACTTTTCGTCCTGTCCTGTTTTAATTTGGTCCTTTTTTTAGTTCCTTTTCCATCGCCGCCATGTTGGCCAGAGGGATCCCGACTTTTATCGCTTGCACTGGATCTAACCTCTGCCCCATGTTCCTTAACGATCAATATCTCCTTCGAACTGGGTCGCTCATGATAAAATTCGTCCGCTTTTAAACACGGAGATTCCAGAACCGCACGCGAGTGCACAGAATCTGAATTGCTCACATTCGGAATATTTTCCTTACTGTAGTTTCGTTTCATCTTGTTGGGTGAATCTGGTTTGATATTTTCAGCACACCCTTCTCGTTGTTTATGGACAGCACCATTTTGTAGTTTACCCTCCGCCTTCAATGTTTTAGAATTAATTTTGCTTTCTTCTGAATAATTTGCCTGTGTTTCCTTCGGTTTTGATGGAATTGGTCGACCACTTTCTTGAGAGGAATTCAGATCTTTAGTGTGCTGGTGTGCCTTGCGGTGAAACAATGAAGAGACGAAATTTTGACGTTTGTTTTGTGAGGGAGTTTCCTCAACTTGTGTAATAGTAATGACGTCATCAGTTTTTGCGCTTGGAAAGTTAAGAGAGTCTGGCTGGGTGGAGGACATCTGAAATAAAAGTTGAAAATACATAATTACAGTATCCGCGTGACCTGTAATCCCAGACTGAGGCATTTTCCATCATACTCTTCCGGTTGAGGTAACCATAGTAAAATGCCGTGTCCAGCAATGCCTTAACAACAGCAGAAAAATGCTGTGGTTTCCATACATAAATAAAGAGTTTTTTTTTTAAAGCACATATACAGAAAAAAAAGAACAACAATGACTAATAAAGACAAAGTGTGATGAACAAGCACATTTATTTCAAGATATCGTCAACCCAGAATTAAATTGTCCTATCTACTGCATAAAATTGTTGTAGTTAAGACAATACAATCCTGGGGCGACGATATGTTGTGTTGTTTGATCTGAGAACCCCAAAATAAAGTTTGGCAATGTAGTTTCAATCTGGCGTTGGACATATATAGGTCTATAGGTGGTATGTGAAGTAATATCGCGAGGACAACATCATATTCAAGGAATTCAAAACTCACGGAGCTGAAACAAAAACTCAGCCTCAACAAAACCACACATTTTAGATTGGACCAGTATAGCTGATGATAATATGTCATAACGAGTACGTCCTTTCAAAGTCCTGATCTTCAAACACATTTTATCTACTTTCCGCGGTCCCAGCTGGACACATCACACTACACTATACGACAGTATTCTTTCTCTACACTACACTACTCTATATTACAAATACACTGCACTATACTACAGATATCATTAGGCTATAAGTAATTACACTATATTACAGTACATTACTGTAATACATTACGATGCACTACGTTTCATAAGATAACGATACCCTGTGCTGTATCACAACACATCTGGCACTATTAGTTGCACATTGCAATACAATACACCACATCACACTGCAGTGTAACATATTACATTCCAATACATTACAATACATACTTCAGTACAACGCATTACACAGCCCAACTTTAATAAAATGCAATACAGTGCACTCTCAGATGTCTTACCTGGCGTTTGGAAGGACTAGAGACCACGCCTATCACAGTGGACGGATCTCCTGAGGACTCGGCAAAGCGGTCGGCAATGGAGTCATCAATGGCGAAATCCCGCACAAACAGCTCCAGCTCCTCGTGATTGCTCAGGCTGTTAGCGTCCCTGACAACGGCAGGCGCCGTTTCCGCTGAGCTGCCATGGTAACGTTCCTTCTGGGACCGTATGGTCAACAAGTCTGGAAAGAATGGAAAATGTGGGCTTGTCTCCAAGGAAAGTCACACGTTCATTATTTCTACTTTGCTGTTTCACTTTTACGTTACTGATGCCCTGTTAAAACTCCCATACAAAACAGTTCAAGGAAAGCAAGAAAAGGCCAGATCTAGCAGAAGAACAAAATGGGGATTTGGACAAAGATTTATTTAATTATTTTTTTCCGCAGACCCAAGGCTGAGTCAGTAACCGTGACTGATGGAGGATATCGGTGCACAACTGGCAAGAAAACATGCGAATGTCTCCACTTGGAGTTAAGGACGAAAAAGAAGATACTCCTTAATTTAATCGTTGATGTGAGGCCAAAACGTATGGAAAAAAAATTAAGCGCTGTCATATCACCTTACAAATTTTATATTCTATTCCCCATCTACAAAAAAATATACGCCATCTCGGATAAATTCACGTTAGAGATAATTGTAACTACGTTAGAACTGGGCAGTCATGAAAGTTTACCATAAAATGCTTTGTAACTACAGAGAAAAAAAAATCCAGGCTACTAAGTGGTCAAAATAGTTCCAATGTTTTGTTATCAGGTGGTCAAATTAGTCCTAGTGTTCCATAACCACCAGGAGATCAAAATAGTCTCAGTGGTCTATTGCTCCCAGATGGTCAAAATAGTCTTAATGGTCTATTGCTACCAGGAGATCAAAATAGTCTCAGTGGTCTATTGCTACCAGATGGTCAAAATAGTCTAAATGGTCTGCTACCAGATCATCTTAATAGTGTGACTAAATGTTCCAGAGTACTCGAATAAACTCTATATTTCATTCTAATCTTACCCTAATCCTAAGCCTAAATCTAGGCCTAACAATAACCTTCCTCAAGCCACTTGGCCTGGTGTGGCAACTTCTCCCTTCTGGAGTCTTGAATTTAGATCTGAAATCTACAAAGTCTGGTCCGATATTGCGTATCAAATCAAGCGATGCATCTTGATTGGTCAAAATATAAAACCTGTCGTATTAGTATTAGACCACTGCGTCTGTATTGATCACCTGGTCCCAATAGTCAGTGCATATATATTTATTATGTAAAATTCCTGTGGCAAAAGAGAATCACTCATGAACACTGATCAAATATCTTACAGAAGTAAAGAGTAAATTGGCATAAAAAAAATCCAGTAAAGCTTTACTTCAAAGTCATGAGAAGAAAAAAAAAACACAAAAATCACACGGATTGAAGTTTACCTAAAAATGCCTCTGGATTGTCCATCCCGCGTTGACGTTTTATTGATCAACTGTTTCGGTCCGTGAAACTTTCTCTGCTTCAAGTTTATGAAGGAAACAAGGCCAGAACATGGGGTGTTTGGCTGCTACGTCATACTGGCACTGACACCTGGTTGTATGGTATCTGTGACGTCATAGGATCTGTAGACAGGTATGACTTACGTGATCAGTGGACACACAGTAATAAAATATTTGAGTGAAATATCAAGACAGAGAAATTTAATACGATGATAGTGTTTCAGAATGTAACCTGACACCTATCTCTACTATAAATCTGCAACAAAATCCATAAAAGGTCTATGGACTCGAAAACTGCTGAATGGATACATCTGAAATTTGGCACACATAAAGATCTGTGTTTTTACGTACATAAAGCCGAAGAAAGCTTACTATGTTTGACGTTATTCTAAAAAGGCGATGATAATTGAATAGTAAACTCGCAAGGGTGTTTGATCCAAATTGTAAGTTCGATAGAATGACGCGTTCAAAATACCAAACACGTTCTCTTTGGGTAACGTTCATTTTCATCATACTAACATCGAGGTGCTCACGCTTGCCATACAATTTAAAGTCGAAGTATGGGCTTAACCTATATTTTTTTAAAAATCTCCCGCGAAGGCCGTGGATTCTCTTCTAGTAGTCTATGAGTCTGATATACTTCTAAGATAAAGATGAAACTAATTCAGATGAGACAAGATAAGGTATCAGACGAGATATTATAAGATACAATATAACATAGGATATCTGCTGAATTAAATTAGTCTTCAAGTTGAGATTTCGCTCCCAGTTGATGGAATAAAGACGAAACACTGAGTAACATAATATACTCACACACACATTTCAAACTGGTGAACTCACGCAGATACAAGGCGCTGAGCCATATTCGTGAATTAACGCTTTGTAACAAAGCAAAACTGGGATTCCATAAAAGACTAAGCCACAAATGCTTAATAACAAATCATTGTGGAGCTCTTACATCTTACACACATGCACCAATACACGTTAAATACACACATATTCATGCCGAGAACACACTATGCACACATTCATTCATACACAAACACACACATCATACTAAAACGCCATGAAATGTAGATCATTACCTTAGATCTCTTCTAATGTTCCCATGTTGCCATCCCGTTCTAACAGTCGTAGGCATGGTATTCATAACACTTATCCATAAAACTTGTGGAAGTCATTTTGTTTTATTTTGTCCTGGCGTTGTGCTTTGTCTGCTCAGAAAAAAAAAATGTTTTCGAAATGTGTACTTTAAAAGCAATAAAATGAGTAGAAACACGAAGCCTTAACCCTGCAGTCTATCCCTAGCCCGATGTTGTAAAATGCTATAAACTAAACTCACAATGTGGGATAGCGTCTGGGGTCATGCTGTTGTTGTTGTTGTTGTTGCTGTTATTGTTGTTGTTGTTGTTATTGTTGTTGTTGGTGGTGGTGGTGGTGGTTGTGGTATCTATACTATAAACCCATAATAGGCATATGGACTCCAAAACTGCTGAATGGATCTATCTGAAATTTGGCACATAACATTCTTGCATATGGATATGTGTTTCTACGTACATAAACCCGAAAAAAGCTTGTTATCTTTGACGTTATTCTAAAAATGCGATAATAATTGAATAATAAACTCGCGAGGGTACTTGATCCGAATTGTACGTTCGATTTAATGACGTGTTCAAAACACCAAACACGTTTTCTTTGAGTTACATTCAGTTTAATCAACCAAAATCTCAACATCAACGTGGACACGCTTGCCATATCTTTGAGTCGCATGACAATGTCAGGTTGTTCTAAAACTTTAAAAATCTCCTACGAAGGCTGTGGGTTCTCTTCTAGTTGTATAAAATATAATTACAGTGAAGTGTCTTGCGTTCTTTAACCCCATAGTGCCTTCTTGTCGTTCTTTCTTTTCTTTTCACACTCAAACTCATGCAAAATACAAGGGATGATAGAGAAAGAGTTAAAGAGTGAAATTATATACTATTAAGTATTATGAATGAAACTTTATGCCCACTGTTTAGATAAATCAGAGAAAATAAGGGGAGGGAGGGGGGAGAGAAACAGAGAGATTGGCATTACTTCTATGAATGAATGAAAGTATGAGATACAACTAAACTGAGAAAAGAGAGAGAGAAACTGGGTAGCGCTCTCTCTCTCTCTCTCTCTCTCTCTCTCTCTCTCTCTCTCTCTCGTTTGTTGAGAACTACACTTGCTTTTTTCATCTTCAGACCAAGAATTCAAGAACTAAGTCAACAGAAATAAGAAATTGTTTCGCCAGAAATCAACTCGACTTAGTACATTAATAGGGCATTTAAGAGATGTGAAAGAAATGAATATAAAAGACCAATTTTTGAAAATGAATTAGGCACAAATTTTCACATTCGCTGCATCAGCTCTATCGAATATAAAAAGAAATATTTAAGAACATGATCTTTTAATTGACAGAACTAATAAAAGAGGAAGAAAAAGGAAAGGAAATAAAAGAAAAAACACCAAGCCGAAGACTGGGAATGACAACCAGATCGAATGCCGCTAATCGATCAATGCGCGTTCCGTTCAAACTTCAGTGTGTACCAAATCGGACTCCACAAAGAAAAAAATCTCCGCGGAAATCCTGTTGGGTCGTTCCATTGTAATGGCGATACGCTGTTCTCTTTTGGCCTTTCAGCTAGCTGCGGACGGTTACCTCGTCTTGGCGTTAAACTCTTTGGAAGCAGGATGGGGGTCGCCGTGGCCATGTGGTTTGGAGTTGATTCTATGTCGTGAGGTTGCAGATTCGATTCGCGGATGTTTCCATTGGGGGATGGAAGGACGCAAAGATCAAAACCTGTCTTTTATCAGATTCAACGGTCCTCTGGGTTCCTCTGGGCAGGGAATCCGACGTCTAGCCTTCTTGGATAGGACGAATACATTTCGGAGGTCCCGTGTGTATCTTATGCACTTTGAGGTACCCTTGGCAGGGTGAAAGGCTTAAGAAAAACAATCAAGGAATCAGGACACGACACGAATGCTATGTTGGCACTATGAATGTCCGTGGCTGTTTACTTTTCATATTACAACTAGTACTACTATTGTCTTGGCACCTGCGACACAGTGAAATCAAGGTGCTCGTCAAACTGAGGCGACCGGAGAAATCACATTTTTTTTTTCAACAGTGAGCGAATTTCCAATGCTTTTTTTCTCTCCCTACAAAACCTGTCTATGTCTATTTGAAATTCTAATTTAAGATTCAAATTTGTTGAAATCTATTAAACTAGAAGAGAACCCACAGCCTCTGTGGGAGATTTTTTAAAATAATATAATATAGGTCAAATCTGCGGCTCAAAGTGTATGGTAGTCGATCGCACCTCGATGTCGGTATGATTACACTGAACGACAGTGAATTGATTTTTAACGCAATTTTTTTTCTTCACAGAACCCTTCTACATCAATCTAAAAATGCATTACCAAGTTAAATTTGCTGAAACAGATTGAGTAAAAGCCCAAAAAGTGTAATAAAGTAGCATGGCCTAATAAGGATTAATAAGGGTTAACAAAAGTGATCGTTGGTAATATCTCGACTTCTAGTTGAGATAGGACCAAAAAAAATTTCACACGTAGAAAGGGAAATGAATAACTCCATATGCTCAAAATTTGACGAGAGCCTGATTTCATGGGGTCGCATCTCATAGGATTATCAATAATCATACCAAGTTGTAGACATTGAGGTGACTACGTCAGCAGCAGTTCCTCTAGTAGATTTAGAAGTGACAGTAGTGGGAAGAGTTGTAGTAATAGTTGTAGGAGCAATTTACTACCTCATGTACTACTACTGATAATAATAGAAAGTATTATATAGCGCTTGACCCCCCCGCACAGAACAGGCTCTAAGCGCTTTACAATCTATTATTACCCCGACGACCCACCAACCCAACCGAGACACTTACACATTCTCAGTTTCCTAACAGCTGCAGACGGACTGACAGACAGACGAACAAACAGTCAGACAGACTAATGACGAAAGAAAGACAGACCGTCAGATAACATCGGTGGGGCAGATAGACAGACAAGCACACAGATGGATAGAGAGAGAGAGAGACGGAGACAGAAATCAGTGGAAGATAAAACATGGGCATAGACCGACAGAAAGACAGAGCGAGAGACAGACAAATGATAAGAGACAGAGACAGACAGACAGAAAGACAAACAGTGATATAGACAGGGAACAAACGCATAAACAGACATGGGGCACATTTCCAAGGAACCAAATGGGGACGATTTTCACGCCGACCGTTCCAGGTTGGTTGCTCTATTCAGGAATTGACCCCTTCTGGAATTTTGATTATCTCTGTCGGTTATGGTTTATTTATGTGCCGTGGGGGTGGTCGTATCGCGTCGTGTCGGCGCATGTTTGACATTATCCTTACATGTTCTGTCGCCGGGTTGATTGAATTTTTGTCTTTTTTGTCTTTGTTTTTTCTGTCGAGTGCATGGACTTGTTGTCTTTTTTTTTTTGTCTTTTTTTTCTGCCGAGTGCATGGACTTCTTTGTCTTTTTTTTCTGCCGAGTGCATGGACTTTTTTTGTTGTTGTTTTTGGTCCTTTTTTTTCTGCCGAGTGCATGGACTTTTTTGTCTTTTTTTCCTCTCTCTCTCTCTCTCTCTCTCTCTCTCTCTCTCGTCTTCTTTACATTGCTGTTATCTTTTCTGCGGTTTTGTGTCCAGTGAGAAATTTACCAATAACTCACACTTTGTAAATTATATGTTTCTAAGATTGTTTTTCCTTTGTTCGTTTGTGTAGAGATCGTTTTCTTCTTCTTCTTCGTCTTCTTCTTCTTCTTTTTCTTCTTCTTCTTCTTCTTAAATTCCTTTTTAAATAATCCCTTCTGCTTCTTTTTCCTTTAGCTGTTGTCGTTGATGAGGATGGTGGTGAACTTCCAATTCTTCCAAAAATGTATTATTTTATTCGAATTTATACTATAAATCTGCAACAAAACCCACAATAGGCTCATGGACTCGAAAAGTGCTGAATGGAACCATCTGAAATTTGGCACACAACATTGTTGCATATGGATCTGTGTTTCTATGGACATAAATCCGAAAAGGCTAATTAGCTTTAACGTTATTCTGAAAATGCGATAATAATTGAATAATAAACTCGCGAGGATACTTGATCCGAATTGTACGTTTCATAGAATGACGCGTTCAAAACGCCAACACGTCTTTTTTTTTTTTTTAGTAACCTTCAGTTAAATCATCTAAAATACAATATCGAAGTGCGCAAGCTTGTCATACACTT
>JBCEWB010144809.1:0-10838 GCA_039654565.1 Peronia peronii | reverse complement strand
CCTTAAGACATAAGGTCACGGTGCGGACACTCTTCAATCAGGGGAGGTAATTCGATAATCAAACTTGCATCCCTGTTTCAATTTAGCCTCTTTGGATACAACAAAACAGCGATAGAACGAAATGATTTCCATACCCCGCAAATTTCGTTTTAACCATATTAGAGTGTACTATTACTCTCACTCTCACTGATAAGCAATGACAATGCTTCACACATTTCCCTGTTATTCTTTCTTAAAACTTGTTATACACTTTCCTAGAACCATTGACTTGGATGATACACATAATTTTCAAACTGATGAAAACACTTCACCAGGAAATCTCACCTTCTCTGCTTCAATCAGATCTCTGAAATACAACAAAATGCTCTCTAATTTTAACTGATTAAGCAGAGGTTTACATTGCACCACCAAACATTATTTCTTAACCCAAATACTGAGTCTAGTTCATATTGACTGACAGTCAGTAACATTTGTGGTCAAAAGGATTCAGTTAAAACATGTTTCATGTCCTCAAAAAAACTGAAAATGTTTAACTTCAGGGCAGAGAAAATAATTATGCTGGGTATCAACTAAGTTAAGGTGTCATAAATCATTGTGCATTCTTCATAATCATTTACTCTACTACAGTAAAGGCTATCAGGAAAATATTTCAGATGTCGTGTGACAAGGAGAAAGTCTATACAAACAAGTAAAAAGTATACATAATATGATGATGGCTCCTAATAAAAGGGAAAAAAAATTGTATCCACTGCCATGTAATGAATCACTTTTCCTTACTGTTTTGATTTCACAAGAAATAAGCAATATATTATGTAAGAAAACCATATCACACAGACAGCTGTTTCTTTTTAGAAAATCAAAAATAGCTTTGTCTCAAAACGAAAAATCCCAATTGCTTTTAGAAAAAACAAGGTCTAGGACATCAATCTGATCTCAGGAAAGTGCATGCAAGAAAAATTAATAAATAAATGAGCAAAAAAAATAAACACTCACGCAAAAGGCCTAAAAGTAATCGAGATTGTTCTGTGCTTCACTTGATCCATTTTGACCTGTAAGAAAACACACATAAAAAATACATGTCAAGATCATGACTCCATCTTAGTCAGATTAAGGCTTTTACTTTTTCTCAGTCATGAATGTTTCATTTTGGATACCGAGCCTGAAACTCACATATTTCATTTTCTTGAGCCCTTTCAACTCCAAATGCTATTAACAGTCTTGCATTCCTATGGTATATACAGTAACTACTGTGCCCTGTGGATTTCTAAATTGTTCTTAAAATTCAAACGAAAATATGTCTTGTGACTGCTCAGAATTGGGTCGTAAGTTGCTGGACTAAACAGAGAAATTGGGGTTGAATCTGAAGATGGTGTGATATCGATGTTTTTTATTGCAAAAATTAAAAGACCATTTATCTTTGAACAAAAAAATATTGCCCTTATGGGCAGATTATATATTAGATGAATATTTAAATTTATGTGCTAACTGGTCATTTTTGTAGATTTTTGTCCTACCTGATTTGAAAAGGCACTGAGGGGCCATGCCCTGTCTTTTCAAAGTGCCAGACCTTTGCTTACAGTCAAATTAGCTCAGAACTTTTTTCACCAGATTAAGGGTATAATTTAAGGTTTTACGTGATAGCTATAGCTCAATTTGATGAAAAATGGACATAAGCCTCATTTTGACTGGCTGTGAGACACATTACAGAGGCTCTACCATCACAATTAAACATGTAACACTCGTCAAAAGACAAAGACAAAAGATCAAAGAAAGAAAAAAAAAAATGGACAGTTCTCTATGCAAAATTCGGAAATACCAGGACCCTGGTACTCAAGAAAAAATAAGCTCTGTTATCAGCCACTTAATAATCAAACTGGCATGTAACGGATAGTGAATTGTCTTTTCTTTTCGTATAAACTAGACAGAAAAAACAGAAAAAAAAATACTATACTAGGCCTAAATCTAACATCTCTCAAATAATAATCACTGATTGAGAAAGAACCATAACTTTTTGACAGATCACCACACTTTGAGTTCTAATCAAAGTGCAAGTCTTATGGACAAATTAGTATCCATCCATGTCCAATGGGTTCAGCTGGCTGGTCATCATGAAAAGTGTTATCCACAACAATCAGATATAACTCATGGATCTATGCTTACCTGAAACTGTTCCAAGATCTGCTCAGCATTAGCCAGCAAAGCTTCAGCCTTCTGACCATCAGTGGTATCCAAAACATCCACTGGTAAGATGCCCTGGGAGAGTAACAACAGTAAGTACTTTTATTCCCAAGATCATCATATAACTAAATATTACAATAGCTAATTCTAACAGCTTCAGATGTAATCTGCAATGACATTTTTTTAATTCTGAAAAGTGCTGAAAATTTTGTCAAACTCGTAAAATACAAAGAATGACAATTACTGAACAAAGAAGTCAAACATAAAGTAGTTATAAACAAATCTGTACTGAGTGTTCGGATAACAGAAGGATCTAACAGTGGTGAAATGTTTTTGGCACTACACGATAATATATCAATATACATTACAGACCACATAAGATAAAGATTTAGAAAGTTCTAATATAGTAAACAATATTAAGTAAAGCACATTGCCTCAATCAATCAGCCTTTCATAGATAACATGGCCGATTCAAATGCCATTGTTATCACCTGGATCCATGAAAGCAGTCTCAGATAGAATAATTTAACAATAATTTGTAACAATGGCATTTCCTGTGAATTCTGGTTATAACAGAAGTGTTATAGGTGAAACAACAACAGTTCAAAAAATACTTTTACAGCTGAGTCACTATGTCACAGCATATTATAAACTCACCACAGAATTGAGAGGAAATGGAACACCTATCAGATATGACATCAGAGGAGCCACATCTGCCTGAAATATGGTATAAGATAAACTTTACTTTAAAAAAGACAAAGAAATTCCTTTCACAGTTGATGAGACATACTATTAAGTAATAACGATTCACAAACACAAATGCACATAATATGTTAAAATGTCACAAACAGCATCAGAGCTTGAGAACAATACAAACCCAAAAACAAGAAGTTAGAATAGACAAAATAGAGAAAAATTACTTTTAAGAACATAAGAGATAATATAAAGTTTCTCTTTTTACAAATGTCATACTGATGTGAAATTTATAATGACTTTATAGTGATTAATGGTTGTACTTTCAAACATGAGAACAATATATCTTGTGAACTAGTAACCAAACAATAGTTTCCTCAGCAGCAATCATTCTAATATTATTGAACTCATGCTAAGACAAACACTACAATAACCTCATGACGAGACTGAGCCAAAGAACTTGGTCAACCAACCTGTTCCATATCGCAGCGTTTCACAGTTTCTAACTGCCAATCTGAAAGAGAAGAAGACAAAGATGAACAACAGAGATGAAAAATTCTATAAGCTGTTAATATGGAGCTGATCTGTGTTAGTTTCCCATCAAGTATAACAGCATTAAAGTGTGCCCCTGACTTACAGCTCTAAGCCATATCGTCCTGTAAGATTCTAAATGTGTAAGTCTGCAGAGGCGAATTTTACAAGAGAGACAAAAAACTTAATAAATCGAAGTGAAATCATGAATCGTGCGTTTAGATTACGTAACAAAAAGTGTAACTTTCATTGGTTCCATGGATTTTATATTTATAGAGGAGATGGGGGAAACCCATTCTAGTTTAATAAAGTCAAAGATGTCATGACCTAATTTTCCAGACTTACGTGTTTAGAGACTTACAAGGACGATATTCCACACTGTACAGGCCCAACATCATTCATGTTGTGAGATAATGCTCAGAAAAACAGCACATCAGAAGATAATGTACCTAGTTCAGAACATGGGTTGGCCACATCAGAACTGAACTTCACTTGTACCATACCAAATTTTTCAATGCCTCTTTGAGAATGGATTATGATTTTCTTAGCTATACCACAGAGACCGCAAAAAGAATCTATGTAAGTCTTAACAAACACAAAAAAAAACAGCAAAAAACAGCAACACTGCCATCATGGCATACCCAGATGAAGCATCAAATGGCAATGGGGACAAATTTTAAGGGGAAAAGTGAGAAGAAGCACAATTTGCCATATAATGTGTTAACTGCAAACTGTATCTTTAATTCAAGTAGCACAGATGAATGTGATCAATGTTTTGCTGTGAGAACCACAGGACAAATCTGGCCTGGATTCATAGATAGTGATTAGTCCTGACTTGCTTCCAGTCTTCAGACCAAACCGATATTTTCAGGAATCAGGGATGTCAGACTGTTTTCAAAAAAGTCAGAAAATTTTGTCAAGCCTGAGGAATCCACTAGTGATAGATCTGCTACAAAACTAATGAATCTTCAGTTACCAGAAAGTAATCCTGGTGAGACTTGAGGTCACAATGTTATTGCATGTTGTTCTTGAGATGGATTAGCCACAATAATTTTTCGATAACACAGTTTTTTTAATCTAACTTTAGTTCTGCGAATTGAAAGACAAAAGTTTATATTTCGATGATGGATATTTGGGATAAGAAACGAAAAGATTCCAGTCAGTATATTGTTTTCATATGCCAGATGTGTCACAAGTGTTAAACAGAAAGCATGGGACAGGACAGCTTGAGGAAGATGTGCTCTGCCAGGAGCTAGAAGGTTAATGATTAACTGTTGCCCTAATATCCCTGGTTTGAAGGCAGCCTCCAAAAATTTCATGATCGCACAGATATGGTGTATCTACAGGACTCACCTGCACAGAAGATGTCTGTGACAATTCCACAGTCCTGTCCAGCCAGTGCTCCCCTGATTCCCCTGCCCCAGGCCACAAACGGGGTCAGTGTTTCATGTGCATGACCTGCTCCATGTGAACCTGCAGCCACAAACCACGCAAACAATCAGTCAAGGTCAGCAAAGAAAATATCAATAGGCCAGTGTCAAATTAAACAAAGGGACAATAACATCAGATCAGTTGTCTGTGATCAACATGATCATCTTCATAATATTATATAGATTTCATAAACCACAAGACAATGCCTGCTGACCAGTGACTAACTAAACATATAAAAAACAACAAATGTGAAGAAATAATATGCTAAACCTAATCAAATAGGGAGGTACCAATTTTTCTAATCCACTTGGCTCTTCATCAGGGATCATCTGCAACATCATGAAACACATCTCACTTTATGAAACTGCCTTGAGAAACATAACAGCTAAGGCATTGTGTTATTGCTGAATAGTCATGCTCATACAGCGATGACTGTTTAAAGAACGTATGTATCAGTCTAATATCTGTTTATAGTTGTCAGTGCTTCTACCAGATGCCATAATATAAAATGTCCAAGTTTCCATTTACTTAAAGTGGATCCCAGGTGGTTCACAAAATCTATATAGCAATTCATATGAAATGTCTTTCACTATTAACAGTAAACTGGAGTTCTAAAATAAGCAAACCTTTTTAATTTATTGCTTGTAAAGAGTGAACTGGGTTCTTTTGTGAGAAGGACCAATAGTAAAATAGATATGAAAACAAAATGAGAACCCACTTACTAAGACATCAAGAAATGTCTCACAGCCAGTCAAAATGAGACGTATGTCGATTTGTCACCATATGGGGTTTTTGGTATCATATGAAAGCTTATTTCATACTCTTTCAGGTGGTGAAAAAAGTTTTGAGCAAGTTTTACTCCAGCCAGAGATATTGCAGTTTAAAGGGACAAGGGGGGACCCTGCCAACAATGACCGAAATTCCGAGAAAATCGTGTTTAAATGAACGCATAAATCGACATACCTACCTCACAAAACCCCGATGTTAATGAAGGAATATTTATAGATCGAGAGTAAGACCGATACTGTCTTGTTCAGAAATGAATGCACTTTCGATTTCTGCAATAAATAAAAAAAAATCGATATCTGACCCCCCTCATCACATTCAAAGCCCGATTTCTCCGTTCTAGCCCAGCGACTTACGTCTCATTTCGACTGGCCGAGAGACAAATATTCCAGCTCACAATCCATTCAAACCCTTTATTTACTCCTCATGATTTTAATGCAGTTATTAGCCCAACATCATTCATTTTTTTTCTTTTGGTCTAGTTATTCTAGAACAACTTTTTTGAGTACAAGAGACCTAGGATAAGCAAGAGCTGCATATCGTATAACAATTTTTTAAATAATTTCTCCTATACAGTCAATTTAGCATGGAAAAAAAAATACATATGGTTCTTACCCCAGTCTGTCATTCCATGATCTGCAGTCATAATGTAGGCAGTTCTCTTGTCCTGACCATAAAACTCTTCAAACAAATTCATCATCTCTTGAATGCCCTGGTCCACCACTTTGATGTTGTCCAAATACTCCCTGAAACAAACATCAACAGTCACAGAAACTTTCTTCACTAAAGCGAAGAGCAGACAAGATCTGTGGACACTGAATCTCAAGGAATAAATACAATGCAGACACAGCCTTCTAGGGTTTTAGTATGGCGGTGTGTCATTGTAAAGACCATTAATACATAGAAAGCACCTAAATTGATCTATTTATCTTTGCATACTAGTTTTATTGTTATATCAAATGCTAAACTGTCTATTTCTCTTTGAATTACTAGCTTTATACCAAATGCTATATTAAGAAACCATCACAAGATCTCTAGGTTCATGATTTGCCATGCTACAGCAAAGTTCTCATCTATGATGATGAAACCTTTTCAAATCAAGTTAAAAACATACATTCTAATCTTTGTCCTCATTTTTTGGGCACCCTGGAGCTGGGCTGCTGGCTCTGAACATTTACAGGGTTTTCCTGAAAATTATCCAAGTATACCCAATCATACTTTTTTGCCATTGGTCCAGCAACAATTATTTCTAATTTCTAGTGAACACTTCTGGTAAGCATTAAAGACTGAAAATATAAAGCTATGTTTCTCTGACAATATCAGATGATGCTTGGAACATTACTTGTCTTTTGTTCTTTTAAAATTACAAACTGATGATCCTGTTACTGGCCTAGGCCATGGGCTTAATCATATACATTCAAAAGTCTAAAAAGCCATTGATATGTGTTGTTCCTTTTGTTGTTCATCACATCAAAATCACCTAAAATAATATTTTGGTGTTCCACTTTGAACCAATTCTGAGAAACTGTTGCTCTATTCATTTATGAATGAATGTACTGCTTTAAGAAATTCTTATCTAAAACCGTTACCATGTATCTCTTTCATCTCTGATCGCGGTCTCACTATGTGTCTGTTTTCCAAACAGATAGAGATAAATTCCACTCAGTTCATACTGAATTATTTAGAAGAGCATGACACTGACTGAGGGCAAAAAAGTTTCAAATTTTCACCTGGAGTGAGGCTTCTTGGAGTGGCCATGAGTGTCAATTCCCAGGAGGTGTAGGAAAAAGACCAGTTTGTCCTCTTGCAGCATTTTTTTCAGCGTTGAGTTTGTGGCCGCTGACTGGAGGAATGCCTGAAGAAGCAATAAGAAACCGATTTACTTTCACAAGATCTGGAGTATGGGTAAATAAATATAATACTTCACCTTATTCTTAAGACATGGAGTTGATTAACAAAATAAACTTACAATCCTCAGTTAGAATGTAAGTTTCACTTGGTATAGTAACAGTTATAAAGCAATAAGAAACAAGAACTACTTTCACAAAAACATGGAACATGGAAAAAAAGACATAATACTTCATCTACTTCCAACATATGGGGATGATTTATAACACATAACACTCCTGAGTAAGACCTTATGTGTTATGTATATAGCCACAGTTATAAATTGCTTGTATTCATTAACTGATGAAAATAATACATTGTACTGACTAGTAATTTTCATTACTTCCCCCAAATATCCGTCATCAAAATGTAAACTTTTTCTCTCAATTCCCTGTACTAAAGCTATATAAACATTGTGTTAAGTAAAAATTATTGTTAAGCAAAATTTTCCTATTAATTTCTTCATAGTCATCCTAGTTTTTCCTTCTGCTCAAAGGAATTTAACTTTATTGATAGGCCAGGATGATCTCAATATTGAAACCTTTGTAATTTTCTATCATAAATATTGATCACTTTTTTATATATCTAATGTATTCAAGTTTGCCTTGTGAAGTTGTGCAATTGTTTTCATAACCATCTCTAGACACATAAGCCATAGAATTCCTTCTTCTCAACACATACTGTGCAGAGAGGTTGCTACAGAAGCAAACACAGATTTCAATACCTTCACTTCCTTAAAGACCCAGGTGTCTAGCAGTGTCATATTAGAGCCAGCAAAATCCTCCAGTTCAGAGGGGTAACAATTGATAGCGACATGATCTCCACTAGCACCTGAAGAAAAAACAGAAAAAGAAAATGAGAACAGTGTGTTCTGACAAAAAGCTTTTTACGCAAAAAAAAAATATATATATGAAGTGCAGTGCTATGGCTCTCAAATTTATTATTTCCTATTAGAGCAGCAAAATACAGGGAAATTTAGTTACACTACATAGAAACCACATCAGCAAGTTTGGTAGTCACAAACTGAAACACGCTTCTTATATGTAAAAGTCAGTTTTATAGCACTAGTAACTTTCATGTTGAAACTGACTTCTCTGCAATTTAATAGTTCAACAAATGAGAGATTTGCCATCACATTTGTTACGGCATTATACAAACAGCATTCACTAGTTATAAGTGCTTAAAATGCGGCAGTTTATGAGCACTTGAAACTCAATGATACTCAACTTTAGCAAACATAGGAAGAATATCTGGACTGCCCCAAGACCAAGTGTAGCGGCTCTCGTTGAAGACTGAGTCAAATTCTACTGGGTTTTCTTTCCATCCTGAAAAAAAATGAAAAGGAGACATATCAATGTGTTCATGTCAGTGAATCCTATCTACTACACTCAGCAACAAATTTAGCTTTCATAATGTCATATTTAAATCTAGAGGCTAGTTACAGATTAATCCAAAAATGATACATATCACCAGGGATTCCAAGATTTAAACATGTAGATGCCACAACATGCACTGATAAGAAAGTTATTATTCAATTAATTTTTTTTCTAATCTTCACAGATAAATTCATTCATAAAGTAATTAATCATTTTAATCAATGAATTTTGGGGAATCAGATGTAACAGGAACATAGGTATATATTCATGACAATTTTTCTTGTAGACAAAAACAAAACTAGCCACCACCAAAAACAACAGCAAAAAAATAATTCAATAAAAAATCAGAACGCAGAAATTGATACCTTTGGCAACAGCACTCACATCCTCATAAAAGCCAGCAATCAAAGCCACATGGCCTGGACGGGACTCTGTTGGTACTCTTGTGTGGGACACACCCCATGCCCCATGCTGATTTATAATCTCCCTGTGGACCAAAGAAATAAATAATTATATCATCAGCCAATAAATCATAAATAAATAGATATAACAAAACAGAAATTAAAGCAGCGTCTAGAGATACTATGTAAATGAAGAATTTACTTCTGACAGATGTTTTTTCTACTTTTTTGTTAAGTGGAAGTCTTTAAGTTTTCCCACTCTATCTATACACAGAAATTTGGCTGTGAAACCGTAACTCAGATCTAAACAGTAATAAATATGGCTAACATATAAAGTCCAGAGAAAAATAAAAACCACAACAAAAAAAATGCACTCGGTCAAAAAATAAGAGACATTTAGATCTAAACTTACACAACTGAGGATAAAAAATCTTGATTCGGGATTCATCTTCAACTTTCCTCTTTTTAAAACTCACAAAGAAACATGGATATTCAAAGATGATGAATGAAACAGAACAAAAATATAAATAAAACAAAACAAAATATAAATAAAACAAAACAGTCTCATACCTCAAAAATGGTGTCCTATGCCTATCATTAAACTCAAAGAATTTGTCAGCTCGTAAGCCATCAGCCACAAAGAGGACCAATCGTCTTGCTCCTGTGCTGGCTTCAGCAGGAGCTGTGATAGGCTTCATTCCATGTACAAGCGGTGAAGTAAAGTAAATGTCAAAGATGGAATAGAACAGCACCAAATGCACAAAGACACCAGCAATGATTAACTGCCATATTTTCATCGTGCCAGTGAATGATAACTTGCAACATGCAGCTAGTGTAAAGCTCTCATTCCTTGCTGTTCCCAATACATGTATTATGCTGATCTGAAAACATTGAAGATTTCATAATCAGTGTACATGCTATTTCAAAGACAATACAAGCAACAATGTTCTCACTGTCTAAGCTATAACTCTTGTCTACCTATGTATCTTAAAAATATAGTGGTCTCTGCCTAAGAGCTTGATCACAGGGAAGCAAACAAAGCGGGCTCTTAGACAGATGAAACGTTATGCAACCCACCTGACTACTGTCTTGTCTGCTATGTTCAGTTGATCATTACTGTTCTAAGATAATTATGTCTCTATGTGATAGAAACAGCTTTCTTCATTACATGTGAGTAGTGACCTTTCTTGATTTATAATTTCATCAGTAATGCCCAGCTTTTTTCAAAGATGGAGTGAGTTTCCATGTAATGGTATCATTGTTGAATGAAACCATGCTATGGACACTTACTCCATGCATTATGGCATGAGTAACTTGTTGAAAATTAGCCAGACTGACTGATGCAGGAAAACAATTAAGCAGTCAAAAGACTAGTTGTATTCTTCTTTAGAACAGAACCAATCACAGGGGCTTTGTCAGGTGTTGGCAGACAAAGAAGTAATTATGGGCTAGTCCATGTGTGGTTTGGTTATGCAGTCTGTAACGAATCATGATAGTGCATGCGGGGTAAAGGCGAGTGTGTTGTGAGCGATGTTCAGTTGACCGTAATTGTGTG
>JBCEWB010144798.1:0-10839 GCA_039654565.1 Peronia peronii | reverse complement strand
TCTATCTATCTATCTATCTATCTATCTATCTATCTATCTATCTATCTATCTATTTATTTATCTATCTATCTATCTATTTATTTATTTATTTATTTATTTATATATATATATGTTCACTTATTTCAAATAACAAGGAAAATGTGATTTTCCCCCCCTTCTTTACAACGCCTGCCCTACACCTCTTGTACCAGACAAAGGGAAGCGACCTAGCTAGCTGAATAAACGGCTCACTACTTATAATTTTTGTCAGCTCTAGAGTCATCGCACAAAATTTACCGCGTAAATTACTCATTAAAATTTAAATCTTGTTTTAAGCCATTTTAAGTTTATAGAAAGACAGTCTATTAAACGTTCAAATCATTGAATCATGATGAATCTGCCATACTTAGATATTTGCATAGACACCGAAGTTTCTGGATATGGCAGGTTAGTCTCTGATTTCACAACGATCATTTCTAGTGTTTAAAAAAAAAAAAGGGGGTTCAAAAGTAGGACAGATGGCAAAGGATGAAAGCATCAAAAAGGTTGAGATGACACTGACTCAGACAATTGATGTTTCAGGAAGTGGGCAAACCCACAGAGAAATGGATCATAGATCTATCCAATTTACAGTTGGGGGCTGACATGGAGGCTGGTCATATACTGGGCGCACAGCAGCCACCCCACCGTGTGGATAACTGCCCCGATTGGGTGCCACTAAAGGAGGCGGTGATGGTCATTATCCAATGTACTTTGACAAAACGACATTTTGTTTACTTATTTATTCCCACCTACTTAGATATGATCTTTCACGTTTAAGTGTGATTTCATGTTTTCATTTTCTGCTGCTGTCTATTCATTAACCTGTTGAATCATTTTACGGTGTCGTCAGGCATCGTCAGGCAAAATCATAGATATGCAGCAAGAAAGGTAAATGTGCATATAGTTAGAAAAATAGGAGATTCTGGGGTAGGATCTAGATACCCTGGTGCATGGATGAGTAAGTGAGTGAGTGAGTTAACAAAATAGGTAGGCAGATGGGCAATGTGAATTTCATTCCCCACCGCCATCTTCACCTATTTCTCAACTTCTGCCGATGTCGTTGAGGTGCCTTTGAAACTGATCCCATGGACTCCTCCAACCCTCCCTGCCATCCACTGCTCTCCACAGACTGGGCTGCTTTCTGAGGTTCAGGCAATTCCATTCCTGGCCATTCTTGGGTGCTGTCTCTTCACCCCTTTTTGTGTCTTTATTTTGTTCATTATATGTTAAATTATTTCAAAACTTGAATGGTTTTCTCGGAACAGAGTTCTCTCGGGAAAGGCGTTTTGTCAAGGCAATGGCCAGTCTGTCGTCCAGTTTAATGCCTGGCCACTCGACGGCTATAAATCAACGGACAACTGGAACGGACAGTGACAGAGCGAGATGGCTTAGGCCCGTGGTCTGGCTGGCCCTTTGCTGTTGTTCAGTTTGGATGGCACTGGTGAAGCTGGCTGGTGGTCTCATGATAATGGAATGGCGATGGTCAAGGGGGGAATGGAGGTAACACTATTGGCGTTAAAGAATGAAACTTTTGGAAGATGATAATATTAGATATGCAACGGCAGAATAATATAGGGTGTGTGCGTTTGAATTACTGCCGGAAACAAGAACACAGAACAAAGAGCAAATCTGCGATCGGCGAATCTCCTTTTCGAACACCTCACAATAAAATAATTATGCAATTGATAAATGTGGTTTGGATGTGATACATGGAAAAAGGCAGCATAAATGATATAATGTGGCACATTCGTCTCCGCTCTGGATGAGGCTGAGTGGTAAATATACAGTATCTCTATGATATTCGCCGTGTAGGGATTTGTGTAGCTTGGTGTTGAAAAGAATCTGTGACGTGGTATACAGATACAGCAATACCAACTTTAAACGTTCAGACTTTACAAGAAGCTAATGAGAAAGCTAAGGACAAATATTAGGAATTCAACAATAGACAGCTACTTTCACAAAACGATAGAAATATTCAGGAATGCCCTCGGCTTACGTTTGATGAACAAGGAAAAAATTCACTATAACAGAACAGTGGTACGATATGGCGTCAAAATCAAGATCGCCATAGCGCAAACCTAAATACTGACTATTCACCAACAGATCGTAGTCTCTCAATCCAAATCAAAAGACAACAAAAGCAAGCTGTTTTCATCATCATCGACATCTTCATCATGCCAACTGTCTTCATGGCCGTCATCAACATCATCATAGAAATAATCATCGTCACCGTTGGCGTCCTGATCAGATTTATCAACACTAATGTCCATAATTACTAGGACAACAAAAAACACAGGAGAGAGCACGAGCAGCTGCACAGATGACCCGCAGAGAACAACAAAACATCGTATTAGGCTATAAGGCACAGCGGCATTAGTCATGTAGAAAATTACTAGGGACTGCCCAGTGCTCAGTTCTCAAGAAAGGCCCATTTTTCTTGAAAGTTTCTAATCGCAGTGGGACGTGACGGCCGGAGACAGAGAGAGGAGGCTCGCTAACGTGCTTTGGCAAAACGACTATTTTCACACTTCATATAATACAAATACTTTTCACAGTATTAAAACACAGTTCATATTGAATTATCCTGTGCTCTAAAGGCCGCATTTCATTCATGACCTGTATGCATTAAAAAGAAAGATTTAAAACCGAAATCGTGATGACTTTTTTTTTTTTTTTCTCCGAAACAACCTTTTCAAGGAAAAGCTGTTTGGTCAAGGTATATGAGAATTACGGGATGGAACAGGGGTAGAGAAGGGAGAGGGTGTCAGGAATTGGAAGGAGTGAGGGCGGAGAGGGAGGCAGGCGGGTGGACAGGGCAAAAGTTCTGAGACATGAGCAATCTCTGTCCAAGATAGCCCCTGGATCGCTCTGATGAGGTCATCCAGGAGTGGACTCGCCTTCTCGACCTTCGCATTTTCACAGGGTGGGTCACAGGAAAGAAGGGGGAAAACCAGAGGGAGGTAACTGGAGAAATCTTGAGGGAAAATGGGAAGAAGAGAGGACGCCGCAAGGTGGACATACGGGTCCTGTAAACGGCGACGGACGGGGAAAAGACGGGAAGATGATGGAAGGGCCGATGGGGGTGGGGGAAGGGGGATCTGAGCTGGGGCAGTCTCAAAATCGTTCAATCATTATTATAAAAATTGAATATCGGGTCGAAGAGTGGACCTCTCCCAACAGGGACACCGCCAAGGGTCAGTTCGGAAATTAAGATTTATAATTGCAAAATGAAGATGAAGAATGTCGGGATCTGAAGACGTTTAAGTGGAGGACGACCAGACAGAGTGATGAAGGGTCAGGGGGACTGGGTGGGGGGGAGGGGGAGGGGGGGGGGGAGGGGTCAGAGGGCGAGGGGAAGGACAAATTTCTAACAGATGGACAGTGTGAGAAATTAAGATAAAATTGCCAAATAATGTGGATACAGGCTATCGGACAAATATCAGCATGATTTCGTATTTAAATTTCGGCGGGAGAATTTTACTTTTTCTATAGAGTATAATATGTTAGTAAAATGGCACATTTTTTGGTAACCTCATTCTAGCCGGGCCCAAGTAAAGTGGCACTGAATAAAGTTTCCATAAGTTATTACGTCAAAATCTAGATCTTGCATTTGAAATCCATCTTGAAACTTCGAAAAACAAGGCCGCTGCTTTGGACAAATTTTTCGTTCTTATCAAATCCTTAATAAGATAAAATTAATAAGATAAGGTAAGACAAGATAAGATAAGACAAGATAAACTTTATTTGTCCTCAAAAGGAAATTTCATTCACAGTTAATGAGACATACTAACTTGGCAGGGTACATTCACACTACATGCATATACATATGAACAAACATATAATTATTACAAAATTCTTTGATCCCCTTTTTTTCTTTCTGTCTTTCTCTCTCTCTTTCAGTCTCTCGCTCTATCTCTCGCTCTAAGGTTTCGATCTTTCTCTCTCTTCCTTTCTTTCTCTCTCGCCCTCCTTCGCTGTCTCACCAACTCTCTTTCTTCTTCTTCCCCTCTCTATAAATCTTTACCACGCTAGTCCTCAATCTCAACGTACACAAACTATGTGTTTTATCTTTTTAATGTTTCTAGGTAGGTTGCTCATGCACATTTGTAACATTCTCTTAGTCAGTATAAAATATTACTGTCTATCATATTGCTATGACCAGAATTGAGAGTAGCGAACGAAGGACCATCATTAAATTCTGAGAATGAGAGAGGTACTGAGAAATACAAAGAAAAAACAGTTGAAGGTAGGAAAACAATAGAAAATGTGGAAAGAATTGTATAAACTGAAAAACTGAAGACAAAAAAAGAAAAAAGAGAGATTGACAGGTAGAACGGAAAACAGATGACTTCAAAGAATTATCTTCAAAGTCTTGCTGCTGTAAAACAGCTGTGGTCTAACTGAATATAAACCTGAGTCAAATATAGGCCATTAAACCCGCATATTTATGTCATTCCGCCTCTAATTTCAATTACTTATCCTGGCAAAATCTATGAACGTCAATGCAAGGGTATTAAGTTGATTTACTGATTTGAAAGCTCGGGTGCGATTTAATGAGAAAACTTTGTGTTCTGTAACTATGGAAAAAGAGATGCATGCGGGAAAACAAAACAAAACAGAACAAAGAAAGAGCGGGAGAGGATGAATAAGAGAGGGAAAGAAGCAGGAGATGAGAGTGCGATAGAGAGATAATGTAGAGAGACGGAGTTCTATGAGAGGAGGGAGGGGGAGAGGAGGGGAGATAACAAATGTAAGAGGGAGCGAAAATAGAGACACAGAAAGAATAGGGGACCTAAAGTGGTAAAAATTTAAAGAAAGTGTAATATGAAAGAGAGTTGCGGAGACAGAGAAAGAAGGTGAGAGTCAAACAGAAGAAGAGAGAAAAAGAAAGAAAGAGAGAAAGAGAAAAATGACGAGAGTAAAGACAGAACGAAAGACAGAACGAAAGAGAGAGAGAGAGAGAGAGAGAGAGAGAGAGAAAGGGAGAGAGAGATTGCACATTTTCAGCTGACAGCTCACTGACTGCACAATCTGATTTCCCCAGTTAACGTAATCAATGAAACAATGCTTCACGAAATGTTCAAAGCTTTGTGATTAGCCAGGTTATCAAAAAACTCGTGTGCTTTCCATTATCCTTGCAAAATGTGCCTCCCTCCCATACCCGCTCCCTCTCGCCCTCCCCTCAATCCCTTACTTACCTGCACATTCTTTCTTTCCTTCTTTCTTTCTTTCTCTCTTTCTTTTTCTTTCTCTTGTTCTTTCTCTTTTTTCTTTTCTGTCCTTTCTGTTTTCTTTCTTTCTCTTTCTTTCTTTCTTTCTTTCTTTCTTTCTTTCTTTCCTATTTCTCCATTTAACCATTTCTTCCCATTACTTAATCGCCATCTCTGCCCATAAGTGGAGGATCCCCGGCGAGGAGTACTTCTCGAAAATGAACTTAAGGTACAGTGGTCTCTCTGATTCGCCAAAGGACAATTTAGAGAGAAAACATGTTAACCGATTGTCACTGGCAAAGGAAGGGTTAAATATATATATGTGTGTGTTTCCTTATATATATATGCGTGTTTCCTTCTCCACAATCCCATCCCCAAATTGAGAACTTCAATGGCATTACTATTTGTGTATGAGTATGTGATTGCGTATGTGTTCTTTAAATCCATCCTTAATATATTAATGGGAGATCGTTTCGCAGATTATCTGCCCCTCCCAAAAGAGGGACTCGTGAAAAGGAGATCATTTTGACTGCTCTATTACTTCCCTTTGCCAGACAGAAGATGTGTTTAGCAAACAATGTAAAGAGGAAAAAAACCTCTTTACTTCTTGTCATTTGAAAGACTGGTCGAAAAAAAAAAAAAAAAAAATTGATAAAATTATAACAATAAGAAGAAAACATTCTCTTTACATCATGATTTTTCTAGAATTTTTCATGGCGCATCTTTCAAGCAAAGGACGCAAAAGTGATTTTTTCCTCTTTACACTTGCTTGTTCAATCCCTCTTTTGTATGGTAAAGGGAAGTAATAGGATTGAGCACAACGATCTCCCATTTCGCCGACAATGGAAGAGTACATTTATGACATCTTTTCATCCTCGTCCCCCGAATTTTTCGCCGGCTCCCTCTCTATTTTATGATAAATGGCAGAAACTGATATCAGTGCTATTTACTCTATTTTTCTTGCTGTTGTTTTGCTGTTGTTGTTGTTACTGCTGTTATATCTACGACCCTGTTCTATCCCAGCGAACCACAAAAATCGTTGGGACGGCCCCAGAAGATTTCGCAAACGAGCTTCCTCCATCCATCAAGTAGCTCTGTAAAATATGATCAAATCTGTACTGAATAAAAAATTGCTGGCAGCAAAAGATTAAATAAAATATATCTGCTCTCACTTTCTCTACCCTATTCATCGTTCTTCAAACTTGATCTACACTCGTCTTTCCTGTATTGTGAGTATTACCGCCTAAGCGCTCCAGCGTAACATTTTCCAAACCCATCTATCCGATATCTTGTTTATTTTTTTGCACTCTGTGCATTGTCTACACTACATATTATTATATCTCAACGTCCTGGATTCCTACACTTCCTTTCGGCACCATCTCACTGACTGTCTCTTGCTCAGCATAGTTGCAATGTCATACAGAGTTATCTTGTGCTTTTTTCCTGGATCTCTCAAATTTACTTCCGGCTTTGTCATAGACTTGCTGCTTCTTGATTTGTTTGTTAGTTAGAGTATTTGACATGTATCAACATGTACTGCAGTTGTGCGCTTTTCTCTTTTTCTTTTCTTTTTGATCAATTCTAAGGTTCGTTGAAAGAATAAAATATAACAGTTCAGTAATTAATACTAAAACAGCTTTAAAAAAAGAAGAAAGAACGAAAGACAGAAAGATAGGAAGAAAGAAAGAAATGAAAACAATAATGAAATAAAACGAAAAAGGAAGAAGTAAAATGAAAAAGAAATAAGAAAGAGAGAGATAAAGAAATAAAAGAAAGAAAGAAAAAAAAACTGCACTTAAAAAAAAAAGACGTGAGGAAAGAAAGAAAGAAAAAAACTGAAAGATCATTTATTTCTCTGTCATTTCACTGGAGCCATCAATGATTCACAACGCTTTATTTTATATTTATCCTCATCTATCATTCCATTTCCGCCCTCTGCTCTCATACAGGAGATGACGATGAAAGAAACACTTTATTAATAACAATAATAATAATGATCACATTAACACATCCAACGACAGGGAGGGAGGGAGGGAGAGAGAGAGAGAGAGAGAGAGAGAGAGAGAGAGAGAGAGAAAGAGAGAGAGAGAAAGAGAGAGAGAATAAAAATAACTTTCAGCCTTCCTGTAATCTTCTTCCTTTTCATTCGTCCTTCCTTCCTCCTGCCTTCCTTCACGTTTTCCTTGAAAAAAAAAAACAAACAAACAAACCACTTCGTATCTATCACCGGTGCTAAGAAATCTGCTGACAAACCAACTGCAAGACCAGAGCATCCCATTAATAAGGTGGAAGCAGTTTCATTTAAAATGCCACTGCCTTATCTCCAAACCACCCGTCAACGGCAGTACAGCATGCAATCTTTCTCGGGGAAACTAAACTCAGAATTGTGTCGATTTATGCATGGCAGTGAAACCGGCCAATTTACAGATAAGCCGTTTATGCCGCCAAGTGATAAAAACTAACAGCCAACCTCAATGTGAGAAAGTTCTACCAAATTATTAATCCAGGATTTAAACTAAGCGTTTAAACTCGATGACTGAAAAACCGGCAATTTATTTATTTAATTATTTATCTAGACAGTCAACTAGTCAGCTAACTAACTAGCTGGTTAATCAGTTGGTATGTTAGCTACATAGTTAATTATTTATCATATCTATTTACTTTACACCCAGTTTGATTATTCTTCTTGAAATATGCTTTTTCTAATCTTCTTACAGTAGAAGAGAACCCACGGCCTCCGTGGGAGATTATTTAAATCTTAAATGACTTAATTAAAGTGTATGGCAAGCGTGCGCACTTCTATGTTGATATTTTGGTTGATTAAACTGGACGTTACTCAAAGAAAATGTGTTTTGAACGCGTCATACTGTCCAACGTGCAATTCGGATCAAGCACCCTCGCGAGTGTATTGTTAAATTATTATCGTATTTTTTAGAATAACGTCAAAGATAATGAGCTTTTTTTTGGGTTTATGTACACAGAAACACAGATCCGTATGCAATAATGTTGTGTGCCAGTTTTCATATCGATCCATTCAGCAGTTTTCGAGTTCATAAACCTATTGTGGGTTTTGCTGCAGATTTATAGTATAGATTCCTCTGCATAACGCCATATTTCACTGAAAAGCCTAGATTCCACAATACAACCACTGCGGTTGGCAACTGCAAGATACCTGGGAAGCTTAAGTTTCCATAACACAGGTATTATATCCAGATAATATAGCTTCATCTTATTCATCTGTTCATGCTACTAGTAAAAACCAGCTTCAAATCCGATCCACTATGATCTACTCCAAAACAAAATATATATATATATATATATATATATATATGTAAAGGAAAGAAGAGGAAGAAGAAAGCAACAGATAATAATGCAAATAAAATCATCAGCGCCTTGGCTGTGTCAAGCTGTCATTGAAAAAACCCGCAGGAGATGAAAAACGAGCACAGGTGTGTCTAAATAAATCTAAGTCGGCACTTGCTCTCGTTTTATTCTTGAGTGTGGCTGTTTCCGAATATTTTTATACTCTGGATGAAACAGGCACTGACTTCAGGGAGAAAAATTTACGCTACAATTTCTGTACTATTTCTAATACCGTAATGACAGGGCAGGGTTAGTCCTGGGGTGAAACTGGAAGCAAATGCATATAACATTTATTTTCGTGAAGCGTATGTCTATATTTATTTTCTTAGATTTAATCTTGCTCCAAGGCCTGGCCGTTTATAACGTGCAATGAAAACAAGCTAAAAGCAAACAAACAAACAAACAAACAAACGAACAAACAAGTAAACAAATAGTCAAAAGGTCAGAGGGACTGATGTCACAAACTGTGTCTCGCATGGCCGTCTGTTCTAAAAAACGTATATTTGACTGCCACTCTTCCTCTCTAAAAGCACAATGTTTATGTGTTATAAAAAATATTTTTATATAGATGAGCGTCCCTCACACAGTCTGAACCACTATCTTCCTCAAGTCTGGGGAGATGCTACACTGATGAATCGCATGGCACACACAGACACCAAAGCAGGATGCTCTGGTGGTAGTGAATTTTTGCATGGAAATGGATAATAATGCAACATTTGAAAACTGAGGTGACATAGTGGATGGCAATACACGAGTAGATCTAGACTCTTCTCTCCTCCCCCACCCCTACTTTTGAGATCTGTCCAATCCCCCACCGCTCCCCTTCCCCACCAAATTTTCCCTTATTTCACCCCAATAACATCTCATCCATCCATTGTCATGGAAAGGCAGGGCTTTTTCTTTTTTTTATTAAGCCCTTCAATCCTACGAAAGTAGAATTATCTTGGCTTTAAGTGGCTACCTATCTTTGCTGAGAATTTCTGTGGGTAGAAATTTGGAATTTGCAAATTTTGCCCGGACAATGGCACTCCGCCTATTCTTCATCCATTTTTAACTGTCAAGGGTTCTTTAAAGTGAGTAACGTATACAAGGGAACTTCAAAATTTATTCGTCCTTCGTCGAGAAAGCTAGAGGTCGGGCTTCTCTAACCAGAGGACGCCAGGGGACCGTCGAGCCATTGAAAAAATGCAAGTTTTCGATCTTCATGTTCTTCCATCCCCCAGTGGGAAGACCCACTAGTCAAACCCACAACCTCACCGACAGTTGTTTTCACCATGGAGCAGACGCCAGACCACATAGCCACTACGATCCCAGGGAAGGCAGGGCACCACTAGAAAATGAACGTTGAGATTAAAGCGATATATGCACAGTGACAACATGACAGTGAACACGACGAGGACAAAGTGAAAACGGGAGAGTTTGGGAATGCACCCTTGACAGGAGCACAGCTCTATCTTGTGAGACAGATGCTCGTGGATGTCAGAAAGAAATTTTACGACTGACAACAATAAAGAACAACAATGATAAAACTAACGAACTTGACAATTCGTGAGAAAACGAGGAGCAGGACTAACGAGAGTTATAGAGAGGGTGAGAAAAAAAACATAAAAACAAACAAACAAACAGACAAAAAAAACAAGCAAAAACAATATATAATATAAGAAGTACAAAGAAAAACAGGTCTAGGAACATAGACGATTTTGGAACAGAGGAAAAAAAAAAAGGGGGGGGGGGATAAAGGAGAAACAGACACGTAGACAAGAAAAAAATCAAACAAACAAACAAACAAAAGAAATGCACACGCAGACAGACAAGAAAAAAAGCAAAGCAAACAAACAAACAAAAGAAATACACACGTAGACAGACAAGAAAAAAAGCAAGCAAACAAACAAAACAAAAAAGATATAAGATAACATGCGCATAAGATGAAAAAATTGTTAGAAAATATCATTAAACAAATTGGAATAAGAAGCAAAGACATACAGAAGGAGGACAAAAAATAAAGAAAATATGTGGGGCGAATGAAATGAAAAGAATACATAGGAGCAGGAAAAAAGAGAACAAATGAAAGCCAGCGAGGACACAGTGAGAAAGGAGGGAAGAAAAAGCCACCAAAAAATGAGGAATACAGGAACGATTGTGGTGAAGCCAACGAGACAAGAACAGGACAAAGCCAGAGAGGGGGGGGGGGGGGACAGACAGGCAGACAGAAAGACAGACAGACCGACAGACAGACAGACAGACA
>JBCEWB010144776.1:0-10840 GCA_039654565.1 Peronia peronii | reverse complement strand
ATGGATTTTCAAAATTCAAAAACCATTATGATATTTAACTTAATGTCTACAACTTAACATCAAGAGATTAATCCTTTTATGAGGGCAAATTTTTGCATTGGCATTGCTAATCTACCACCAGCAGGAAATGTGTATTTTTTTCTGCGAATAGAATCATATTTTGCTCTTTTTCAATACTAGGTAGGAATTTTTAATTGTGGTGATAGAGGTACCATGAATTCATAACTATGTGCAACCCTAGATTCAATTGAACCACATTACATTTGGATAGTCTATGCTTTGCTTCTGGAAATATGGCAAATTTACATTAAGCGTCACTTTGGAGCACAATTTTTAATCACCTGTGAACACAGCAGAGAACAATTTTAAAATAATATATGCCTGCTAATATTCATATAGAGGTGAGCAAGAATCAAAGGTTTCTATTATATAAGTCACAAATAACGAAATTCAAAATCGCAAACACGAATGTCAGGCTAAAAATTAGATTCATGTTTTTGCATATATACGAAAAATTTCATTTCATAAGCTTCATTAGAAATGGTCAGTATTTTTTTTTTAATCACAGTGCATCACTTCAAAGCCTACAAGCTATACAAGGTAGACTCACTGACAAAACTAAGTGTGGAAACATTTATTGTCCATTTATACAGCTTCTACTCACATAGACAGGCTGCTTGATAGTTTGTTCCCCTTTCTTCCACAATGGGATTCCAGGTGGGAGAGTATTCCATCTCGCTATACAAACAGACAGATAAATTATCTCTGTTGTATATGTTTCAAGTATAGGACAACAAAAGCATGGTTGAAATAATGTATCAAAAGAGATTAATCTAGACAGTCTATGTAAATTCAATCTCAAATTAACAAAAAAAATGAAGACATTTCACTGCAGTGAATATTTACTTCAACTATCAAAAGTTGAAAGAAATGTTTTTACAGTGACTATGGCTTCTCACTGAAAATTATCATGGTGTTTTGTAAGTGGAATACAGAAACAGTTTATTTACACCAATTCTCATCTGTTGATAAGTCAACTGGTTATGACATCTTATCAGCAATTTATCTATAATATGAACCACTTACATCTCTGGTTGAAATACATGAGGAATCTGTCTTCAGCACCAAACATATCAGATGCCTTGAAGATTATGGCTTCAGGAAACTCTTCTCGAACAGCCAACTCAGACTCATACTGCAGGAAGAAAACCAATCATATATTTTGCATGCATAATCCATCTCTAGCATTTGCTCTTTCAAATCAAGCATTTTATTTTTATTTTGTTTGTTTTAATGTCCAAAGACTAAAAGTCAAGCTAAACTGTATAACACACGTTGTTCAAGAGAGCTGTGAGACTGAATGCATACCTTTGTTTTCAGATACTCAGAACCATTCCATATCTTCTGTGGTTCTTCTTTTGCATTCAGATGCGACATGTGAATAAATTTCTCCACACCACATTCCTTTGCAATGCGAGCAAGTCTGCGAGCACCTGCTACATTGACATCTTTGAAACGGAAGTTCCTGGAATCAGTGGGGAAAATGATAATAAAACATGAAACAAATATTGTAAAAAGCAAACAACACAACACACTTAACGATACATATCCTAGGAAAGCCAGAATACTGTTAAGTGCTATTGTTGGAAGACATTTCTTGGTTCTCTTTACAGGAATGCTAAACTGTTTTCACCTGAAAGTTGGAAAATTTTGCAACAGCCCACACCCCCCATCCCCCCGACAATATTTTTATCACGGCGGTTGGCCGCTGTCCAGTTACATGAGATACATTTGCCTTGTTTTGGGAGAAATTTGTACATTTATCCTGGAACCTGGGGTGGAGATTATAAGATTACACAGCCAATGGAAATTTCAAGGACTTGAAAGATCCGGCAGTACCGTCCCCATTATAATCACCAAGAGTAACTAGCTAGATCTAGATTGTGAAACGTTGCCCGCATACACTAGCCTTTCTCACACCATATGCGTATTATTTGTTATTGTCTTTACTCTGATGTACTGATTTTCCACCAACTCTTACATGACCACCCGATCACATGTTCTCAGGTATGAGGAACTAAGCGCTGCCAACTTCGATCTTGATCTTTAAACAGCCATCGAACAGCAGTTCAACTCTTGGCCGGAGCATGCACGAATTTCTATCCTATTTCTGGTTTCATTGCTATCATTTTGATTTTGTATCACATTAAAAATCATTACCCCAATTGCCTTGGGGATTCAGTAAAGCTGGCAGCTGATCAGCCAAAGGTAGAAAAGTCGGTGATGACTAAAAAGTCATAATTCCGACTAAAGTCGAAAGTTTGACAACACTGTTTTCACCAGGTGCTTCATTGAAATTCTTACTAGGGGCAGTAAAATTATTGTTTTTCTTTCCTTACTTGACAGTTATGACATTAAAAAAGAAAGAAGAAAGCTTTGTCTAAAGCCAGTAGTTCTAATCACTGTTGTGATCTCGTATCTTTTGACTATGATATAGCTTTTTTCTTTTATAAAAACAGCAACAGGTTCCCATCATAGAAGTTGACAGTAAAATTCCCACAATACTTACTTTGTCTCATAGTCTCTACCTATGAGATTGATGACGACATTAGAGTACTGAACTGTCTTGTGAATGCTCTCTTCATCTCGAAGGTTGAAGGGCTGAAAATTAATATTCCATATAATTATATAATTATAATTCAGTACCCTGTAGTGTAAATGCATATTAAATGAGTTTGCTGGCAGAATATTTGAGAATGAAAAAATTAAAAGTAGAATCTCTTCTCCTAACCTATCGATGGTCTTTAAAAGAAAATAACAAAATCATGAGTAAATCAAACGTCTGAAAATTTCTTGTGATTTGTTGCTGCTGTATGATATTACTCACACAGAAAATGTGACTTGCAAAGATCATCTTTCAGTGACTGATTCCATTCCTTGTATCCAAACATAAATAACTTTTTCATTCAGTCTGTTCTTAATCGTATGGGTCATAATTACCAGCTCAAATTATTAATAAATGGATTGACAAAAGTGCCTTCTATCTGAATTGTGTCAGACGAGATAACATAAGCAAGGACATACGAAGAAAAGGATTTGTCCAAGATCCCCTGTCATCCGTAGTCTCTCTACCTCATAAGCATCGCAACGGTATGGGATGATCACTTGAGAACCAATTTTGCCTGTATCAAAAAAAATATCTTTTTACTTTCTACATACAGATTATTACCATACAAGAAATTCCATCAAATTTTCATGTGAAACTTACAAATCTGTCAAGTCACAAGGGACAAGACAGAAAACAGTTTTTCATACTTCCTAATAAATACCGCAAATTGAAAGAAATTTTGTAAAGACCATAATGGCCTTAATCATGAAATCTGCATGGTTCCTTTTTTTTCACAGAGCTGCCAGTTATGGCAGGTCCAAAGAGACTTGAGGTAATTTAATCAGGCATTCTCCACTGACATTGGGAAATTGTGGATACAGTTTCATTTGTTCATGACAGAAACTTATTCACCACTCAGAGAGTGAGAAATTCCTGTCCATTTGTTAATAGTAGCACAAGAAAATTATATCTGCAAAACTCAACTTGAGCAGAATTTAATAGCGCTTCATATGATATCAAAAGTTGCAAAGCTCACTATGCAATGCAGTGTCATACCAAACAATATATAAACGTCGATAAAGAAAACCTTAGTTCATGGTGTGACAAGTTTCAGGAGATTACATTTGTGAGTAAAAATAAAAATTTCATACATTCGAAATCTCAACATTCCTTTTTATAAATTTTAACCCATTACCACTCAGTCTAACATTTACCCCAGCCTGACTTCTTACACGATATGGGAGATAACTCCGTCATTTTACCCCTAACAATTTTCAAAAATTTATCAGGAAAAAACTATCACACCAATCCACATGCGATTTTCACTAAAAATACCAGTAAAATTATCACTGGGGGTTGTAGGCACCTCAGTTCCTACAAATCACCATGAGATATAGCTTTAATAGCCTCTTCAAACAATTTCAGTACCTCATCCACGTCAAAAAATGCATCGAACTTTAAAAATTGACTGTGAAATAAACATTCAAGCTATATGCTTGAAATTTGTACTGGGTGACACGATTTTAAACCGGCTATCATGTGATATGGTCAAAATCTCGCTAGTGCGTTATTTGCAGCTCAATCATGTTTCTAAAAAAGCTACTGCAAGCCACCAAAAATCGACATAATTCGGCAAATGCAGAAATAAAACTGCATCGGCAAGCGGCGTATATCGGTATCTGTGTGTGGCACTGGATTAATTATCCTGCTGTAGCATGAAATCTGTGATTTTAAACGTAATTTTTTGGTTTTCAGGATTTTGTTGAAATCCCAAAGAATCCTGGAATTATTCACAGGAGTAAATGAATGTGTTCATATACTTAAATGCGTACCTAATTTGTTTACCACATAACGTCCGAGGAAACCAGTGGACCCAAAAACTGTTGCTACAATGCCACTAAATGAGCTGCGTCCACCTGTCCCACGTTTCATTGCTGTCAAATCTGTTGGAACATTAGCCATGTCCCTGTGCTGCACAATGACACATCCACTGACCCTTGGAAGTTGACTCCATGACTGACCTGAAGAAGGAATACAGTAGCATGTTGATTTGAAACACAAAGACATGTTAGAGAGGGCTAAAAAATAATAGATATGTGAATGATTCACATAACATATGCTCAAAGAAGTAGGCAGACTAAACATTAAAAAAATTATTTTTTTTTTAAATCAAGTGAAAACCTTGAACTTTCTGAAACTTAATTATGCTAATCACTGTGCTGTGTCAAAGACCCTTTTAAGAGAGCTTCAGGCAAAATTATGCAGATATTTATGTCTATTCAATATCTCTAAGTCTTAAATCGAGATATAAATCTCAGATGACTTTCTGCAAAAGAGCCCACACAAGATTGTGAATAATAAGATGTGTGGTCTTTTATAGCTTTAACTCCTTCACTACATGGACATTTTTTTCACATTATGACAGCATTCTTTTTGTAAAGGAGCTAAAGCCAACCGCATTGACCTTGGAAACAAAGCACGATGAATTACACCTTTATATTTCAGTGTGAAGGCAGTGAATGAGCAACTAGGATTTGCATGTTTTGTGTACAAATAGGTATGGATGGATGAGATTTTTCTTTAACTTCATTACCAAATCTGTGGGCCAAGTCGTCAAGCCAAATACTGAGCTCACGGATGTCTATCCAAAGTTTACACTCGACATAATAAATTTGACATGTCTGAGCAAAAGATCTAACTTTACTAATTAATACCAGTAGCTCCAAATCAGTAAATGTGAATAAAATCCCAGTTCAATTAAAATTCAAATAGTAGGCCTACACTATGGTTGCGGTTTTATATCTTTCAACCTCCAGTGGGGCAGTTATCTTGGAGGCCTACCTCATGTACTTATTTGTATCCTCAAGGGACCAGTTTTCGCCAGGGACCAGTTTTCACTGCCTGTGTGTTTCTGTGTTTATATCGGAATTTTTGTGATCGTTTCACTTTCTGAATGTCACGAGAATAGTGCTGTGCTTTTTTTCCATCTAAATCACTTTCCAAGGTAAGGAAAACAATCAGACCTGCACAAAATGGCTTTTTCACTATTACTTTTTGGTTTCTAATGAAATTGCCCCAATTCCCCTGTCTTCTATAGCAAACCAAATGAGCATTGTTAACAATTTTCATTATGTTTCTTTTGTAAGTTTGAATGGTGGCATATTATCCACTGAAAAATATTTTTTTTTCAACTTTTTTTTTTGTGCGGTCCCGGTTTCAAAGTTTTTCAATAAAGTTGAAGCTTTAAAGCATTTTTTGGAGTTTCACAAGAGTCTCCTCTGTGTAATTTAAGTCAATTTTCAACAACAACACGATAGCCAAGGCCCTGAAAAATGACTCACTGAATAACCATACTCTTGGCAAAATTTGGTCCTAATCAGCGACCAGCTTGTCATTTGCCCCCCATTTGACCCCGTTCACGCAAAGGCTAAGTAGGTCAACATAATGGCTCATTTGGACTGCAAAACATTGTGTCAGGATCTATGAATGATGCACCTTTCCTATGTAACTGAAATTTCTACTTCAATCCCAATATTTCTGTTGATATTTGGTCTGTTTTCTCTCACTGTGCTTAAAGCGGCGAAAACTGGTCCCACTACTAGGATACAGTTGCAGCTATTTCAATGCATGAACATGCATGATTTAAAATGGTTTTTCACAAGATCTGAGTAGTCTTAGGAACTAGATCTAGACCTTTGACAAGGATTTGCAGAGCTGAGAAGGAGAAGAGAATGATGTTACTACTATAATCGAGATCTAGATCTAGACTGGATCAAGACTTCCCCCGCGGGGGCCTGGGGTTTATAAATAGGTTCTCTGCTCCCACCTGCAGGCAGTGTAAGCCCGCCACAGTGGGGTGTCTCCCATGGAGTGCCATCCTTGACATTCCAAGAGAGACATCTCTTCTCTCTCTCCTTGCTCCCGTCCCGCTTTCTTTCCTCTCTTCTTCTGGACGTTTAAACGTATCTTACCGTGTTTGACACAATACAGCCGTAATCGTGCTGATGTGTCGTTAAAGTTAAACCCCAACACAACAACAACAGATTTAGACTAGATCTAAATTTGGAAGAAGTTCTTGTCTTGGCTGAGTGGGACAAATCTGTGCTCCACTTCTAACTTTTTCTTTGCATAGCAATGGCTAGTGTGTGACATGAAATGCAGACGGCATATTACTAAATTATTCTAGGAATTGTAAACTACTTTGCTTTCAATGTAAGAGCTTCATTTGTAAGGGAATCATAATAACACTAACGTCCAATGGATGCTGTGGCCTTGGCCACTACGACCGCCGCCATCTTGATTTACAAGGTTACCGGTGATATTGCCAGTTTTTGTAGTTAGGCCTACTTAGTTCTAATATAGAAATTTAATAATGTTTTGTCGCCTTGAAAGTGAGAGCCTTGTGTTTCACGTGAGAAAAATCGTTTGTTTATGTACTTGGATATTAATACAATAATTTCCAGGATATCATTATCGTCAATACATTATTAAACTCACAAGTTTACTGAATTAAAATCAATTCAAATTCTCTTCAAACTGGCATGAAACAAGCTTTTTCCTACAGTTTTTCTATATTCTAAACCACAACGATTATGGTACATGAGCTGTTGGGTGGAGGATGGGGGCAAGGTGTATCGTCTTGAAGTCGTTTCTAAATCACACCCATCCATTAACGTGTGTTTTCAACGAAAATGATAAGAAATGCTTTTCACCTGCTTTTTTTCCATATGGATCTATCTCTTTTCTTCTTCTTCTTTTTCTTCTTCTTCTTCTTCCTCTGCTTCTTCTTCTCTCTTTCTCAGTTTTGCCTATTGCCACGAATAACTTGAATATGCAGTTATTTCGCTCCTCTTGATACTGCAGTCACCTAATGGTTTCTTCATTTCAGCGTATGTCTGTGATATATTGCATCTGACCTGATCATATGATGTTTGCCAGTGTTCCAGCTTCTGTGATTATTCCAGATACTAGACCTTATCTTCATTTTAACCTGAATCAATGCCCGCTGTTAGCTGAGGAGCAGACAAACAGAAATAGGAGCAATGACAGATAAGTTCAGGTCACACACATTTTGAAAGTGAAGTGTGAAGATCATCTGAAAAGCATTCGAATAAATAATATAATCACAATTCTTATTATCTTAAACGTATTTTTACCCCCCCCCCCCCTCCAATAGGCGGGATCATATTAATGTGGAAGCATGATAACGAAGATTTGGGGTGCAATATAACGACTTCTGCTTGGAGAGGGGTCAAAGATGTCTTCGCCTACCCGTATCACAGCTCCCCCCTCCCCCTCCCCACACACACACACACACATTACAATAACGAGATTATACAAAGAAATTTGTATACCTGTTCACGATGCTGTCATAAGGGTCTTACACAATTTCAATCAAAACTAATGGGTTTCGGTATAAATTTAGACTATCATCAAATCCGTACTTTGTGCCAGCCTTCGCCGCACATCAGTCTACGCCACACAGTTATAAGATGAGACAACGACCTTTTTTGTGTTCAGTTATAATTATTATTTTACAAAAGAAGTTCTAAGAAGAGATATTGTGTATACCTTGCTTTTCGCTGCACACAATTCAAGGACCGAACGGTAATACGTCACCCGCGCCGCGCAGTTTGCAATGGGTGGGCAAAACTGCCGCCAGAAAACCTAGAGGGCTGAATATTTTGGCAGACAGACAGTTTGGAATTAATTCATCGTTTTTTTTTTTTTGTTGTTGTTGTTTTTTTGTTGTTGTTGTTGTTGTTTTTGTTATCCACACTGTTTTTTCGGTTTACCTTCGGTTATAACAATTAGTTCGCGCTGTAGCTTATATGTTAATAAATAATAAGCCCCTCTACATGAGATAGAGCCCTCTCACTTTGTAGTAATGACAAGAGAATTCGTCAACACCCATTTTCATTATCTTCACGTAGTAGCCTGTATGCATTTTGCTTAAAAATCGGCATGTGCATTATCCACAAAAATCAAGGCCTAAATATGTAGTATGTATTGTATCGCTTCTATTGTAAGTAGACCTACCGCATAAATATGTAGTATGTATTGTATCGTATTGTAAGTAGACTTACCGCACTACCGATATTGAACAAGAAGACTATCACAATTAAATTTGTAGCAGGAAGTTGATTACTTCACAGACTTCACTGTTCTCAACAGTAGTCTGCCTACTTCTGATGATGTTCGTCCGCCGCAGGTGATGAGGACCATTGGTAGCCTTCTATGATGGGGTTGGGACTGGGTGTGTCCTGAGATGGTTGGTGAGACCAATCTGGGCACGGAAGTGTTTCCCACATAATACTGGGCAGGCGTGGGTGAGGGGGGGGGAGGGGGGCGAGTGGCTGCAGTTGATGCGCTTGCCGCTCGCGCTTTGCCTTGACGTCGCTTTCTTTCAGCCTCTGCTGTCCGTTTTTCCTCGGCTGATTTAGCGCCCTTGCTGATCAGCCCGCGCCAGTTGGAGCGATCCAGCGCTGCTGACTCCCAGGATGTGTGGTCTATATCCAGCGTCTTCAGGGAGACTTTCAGGTTGTCTTTAAAGCGCTTTCTCTGGCCACCATGTCAGCGCTTGCCTGTGGACAGCTCCCCGAAAAAAAAAAACAGCTGCTTCAGGATGCGGTTGTCTGGCATCTTGAGGACATGACCAGCCCATCTGACTTGGTGTTTCATCAGAATTGTGTGGATAGTGGGCATGTTGGCCGTGACCAGGACTTCAGTGTCGGGGATCTTGTCCTGCCACTTGATTATCTCTTGATACAACTAGGGACGTCAAAAAAGCGATCACCGGTATGCGGGGAAAGGTACATCCACGGTCAGCCCACTATCAACCACCCCCTTTTCCTCTTTGACCCAAGGTTCCGGCCACTGACCAGCACTTCGCACCTATACGCAGAATCTTTTGGTAGACACTGCGCAGTGATGATCGGCAGATAACTAGTGATGAGAGCCCAAATCAGATCTGCGTTCCGTAGTCAAGCAGCTTGCTTATGATGTAGCAAATAGTAACATTGAGTTACAGTCGACCCTTTTAATTGCCCGTGGAATACATGTATGTAGTTAGAGCACGGGTGGCGATTGGGGGTCAGCAGTCTCAGCACTGCTACATTTCGCAGTCCCGTGTTAAGCATCAGAGACACGGTCAGCCTCGACTACAACTAACCTCCACCCGCACTCAGTCCCATCCGCTGTGAACGAGCTAAGCGGCAACCTTTCTCTACTTTTCCATAGGCAGTTAGAAGCGCCGACTGTTATCCAGAGTTAGTAATTGCTACATAATCGTGGCTAAGTCATCTGCCAATCATCAGCTTGAGGCGTCTATCAAATAATTCTGATGTGAAAGGCCACTCAATGGTCGGAGCATCGAATCAAAGGGGTATAGGGAGTGATTAGTACGTCTTTTAGCACATGAGAGACCACCTTTTGGACATAACTCGTACTTTTGTTAGTAGTGAAGTGGTTAATATGCCTATAAGTGGATGTAAGTACCAGGACATCTGTAAGCCAGAATAACGATAACAGATGAACACGCTCACAGTCAGATGGCAGGCCTACTTCTTTTTTCATGTCATTTACATAAGTAGCCTAACTGTTGTAGAAGGTAACATGAAGTACTTGTATATGGTGGTCCCGATTTTTCCAGTAGTCGTTCCAGAGTTGGCATGAAGTGTAATTCAGTGATTTTTCATCCTATCCTGCTCCCGCCCCCATCATTTCCGCACCAAGGTAGAGAGAACACGAGTTCATTTATTCCAGATTTGTTTTATTTGATAAGTTCGCCTCAAAAGAATATTATGACCTATTAAACTTATCTTTTTCTGGTGTTTATCTATTGCTGGCTGATGGAATGATCTATAGATTAAATTGTCGAGAATAAAGACACTAACCTGGAGGATAATGGACAGATAAGGAATATTTATAAGATAAGGAATATAAGGAATCTTATATAGAATAAGAGTCTACCATCGAGTTTGATAAGACTGTAATACAGCACAATTATAAATCTTTGTTTCATGATATGAATCTAACATCAGTTACTTTTATATCAATCAGATCTTTAAACCAGAGTGGTTTATATATTTTAATTTTGAAATTGGCCTGCGTATAAAATAATAGTAATAACAATAATGATAATAATATAATAATACCCGACGAAGAGCCAAGCGGGCTCGAAAATTTGGCTAGCGATATTAGTTCATTTTGTTAACTCAATTCAAAATTCTT
>JBCEWB010144754.1:0-10840 GCA_039654565.1 Peronia peronii | reverse complement strand
TATCTATCTATCTATCTATCTATCTATCTATCTATCTATCTATCTATCTATCTATCTATCTATCTATCTATCAACTAAACATTGCTGTCCAATTTTAAAAATATATGTTGTCTTCTTCCAGTCCTCCATTATTTGCCACACCCGACATTTTTTGGTCTAAATCTGTGAATCTAGACTATGAAAAGACGCACAAAGAGAAAAGAAATTATGTAAGCAACCATCATATTTTGAGTATTTTGACCTGAAAGTATATAGAAGAATATTGTAACTCGCATTCTGCATAATTATAGTACATTCTATATGACAACATCTGGACATCAGCGATATTCTAATCAAACTACAGTAGCTTTTGTTGTTATTGTTGTTGGTCGTCGTTGTTGTTGTTGTTGCTGTTGTTGTTGTTTTCATTGTTGTTGTTTTCATTGTTGTTGTTGTTGTTTGAGTCTGCCCGGCTCTGTTACTGTTTGTGATATTATTAGTCTAATTGTATAATATGTATAGAGATGTATGTTTTATTTTTATTAGACCTCACATACTGTGAAGGGAAGTTCCTATTGAGGGGAAATAAAGGTTATCTTTATCTCATCTTATAAATACAGGATCACGAAAAGGCAACATTTTCCCCACTGTAAACTCCCTGTAACACAATATTATGTGCTGATGCATTCCAGCTTGATGCGACCAGTTACGATCCAGATATTGACTACCCCTTAAAAATTCTCTGTTCTAACAGAAAGAAGGATTTTTTTATTTATTGCGCAGTCAATATCACTGTTCCTCAGTTTGTTGTTCAACCTTTCTGGCAGCCTATCGTGTTCATGACGACTGCTATGTCAGAGCCGTCACACTAATTTTGATAAACTGGAGAGTTATCGACGCGCCCTCTGGTGGGCAGCGAGACTAGGTTTGGAGCGACATATAGTAGTGTTCGCATCCATCGCAGCAAAACAACGATTGCTTTGGATAGCTTTGTCTTCGTTCCTGGGCTTTGTTGTAATGAGGGTGCTTTCCTTGTTCTCCAACTGTCTTTGACTTGTTTCCCACTGAGGGCTGTTCTTGTCGGTTAGAGGCACTCATGCCCAGTTAGAGCCTTTTATGTCACAGATTTTCGAATGGCACTTGAGCGCATCACTGAATCGCAACTTATGTCTGGCTCTCATTTACCATATATTTCAGAGTGAAACAACGCCAGTCCAGTTCATGGTGTCCGAAATCACAGCCTCCCAGACCACCACCATCTCCAGAGGCAGCCCTAATGCCGATGACGCGGATTTCTGGAGTCATAGGAACATCTGCAAGCATCTGGATATCGTATCTGACAACCATTCCATCATCACCTGCAAGATAGACCAGTTCTTACCTCCCTTTGTCTTCGTCATCGGTCTCGTGAGCAACGTTCTGGTCATCTTGGTCATGCGCAGTAAATCTTTTCGGTCAGTCTCCACTTCCTTTTACATGACGGTCAACGCCGTGGCGGACTTCGCCAGCATTTTGGTCGCCTTGCCGGCTCACTACATTTTTGTGAACTTCCCCCAGATGTTCAATCCTGTCAGAGATGCTCATGCTATGTGCGCTTTCTTCAACGTATTCGGCTGGGGAACCAGCGATTTGGGAGTATTGTTTACGGTTGCCATGACAACGGAGCGTGCCATCGCTGTGAGTTACCCTCTGAAAGCCCACAAGCTGTGCACACTGCGCCGAGCCAAATTCGTGGTGTTCGGACTAATCGTCTTCGAATTGGTCAAAGTGTCGCATTACATGTTCAAATCACGAGTGGTAGCGAACACGACTCGGAGTCTATGTGACGTAGATCGGGAGGACAAAGTTTATGCCGAGTTCTATGACTCGGTTTGGCTCTGGTTACACTCCGCAATCTTGCTCGCGTCATATCTCCTCGTCATGGCCGGAAATATCGTCATCATCCGCAGCATTCGAAAGTCCACATCTGAGCAGGTTAGTCCAGGAGTTCAGGGTCGGAAAACTGCTCGCAACGACTCGGCCAGAAACCGCCAGTTGTCTGTTATGCTAGTCATCGACTCATTTTCGTTGGTGTTCTTTACCTTTCCCTTTGCGATTGTCAACATCTTGATCGACTTTTTCAATATCATCTCAGATTCCGAAGGCGGAAAGAATCTGACTTACACTGTCACATTTTATTGTTTATATGTTAATCGTTGTCTTAATTTCTTTCTCTATTGCATCAGCGGGCAGCGGTTTCGTATGGCATTGAAGGGCATCTTCCGCGGTTCTGCAAATTCCTACTCTGCTGGTCATATGACTTCCCTGACGAGAGGTAACGCAAGAAATAACGCGTCTAAAATCCGATCTGGGGATGTGTCTGACGCCAGTATTCCCTCGGACGTTTCAAAAACTAATGGGTCAGTGAGGAAGACGCCAGAGATAGCTGTGTCCACGATCACCATAACAACAGTGTTGTAACTTCAACAAGCTATGACTTTACAGAAACGAGAGAGTCCCAGATGGGACTGATGGCCGATGGGTCAGTCAAGAGGAGGCAAGATATGGCTATATTCACATTTACCATAACCACAGTGTTACAGATTTTGACGCAAAGCAAGAGAAACCAGATCAACAGTTATACTTGGAGATATTCTAGTAGCCATGTTCATCATACGTTGGTAGATTCAGTCATGAATGGCACTGCGGGGCAGGAGAGGACAGGCAAATTAACTGACTGCCACTATAGCATTAATGTTGAATACAGACTGCTTCAACTGTTTGCAAAGACTAAAAGACCTGCAGTGGTAGTAGATTCTAACAGAAGATCAGACAGGTTTCTGAAGTGACAATTTGCTGGAGCAATAATATTAACTTGGTGCTGTTATACATTTTTGTCCTTTATGAGCAAGAAGAACAAAAAAGAAAACAATTTTGTTTGTATATGATGAGACCTGAGAATCCTTGATCCAGATACAGTATCGGCTAGAAGGAGAGTTAATGAAGAGTCCAGAGACGCTTGATGGATTTCTTTTAATCTCCCAAAGTCGCTCGGAATGGGGAGAGAGTGGGGGGGGGGGGGGGGTGAAGGGGGAGGAGAGGCAACCCCCCTAACATCCCGACAGTCTTTCTCCAGGGTCTTCAGCCAATCTTGGTGAAGTGGCCAGAAGGAGACGGGTCCATTCCTTGATGTTGTCTTCCCATCGTTTTTATTTTTCTGTTTAGCTTGTCTTCTTCTGTTTTATTAATGCCTTGCATGATCAATGATCAATTTTGCAAGTCCTTTCTATCTTAGACATCACTGCACCATTTCACCTTCCTACTAAAGACAAAAGGTTGTCAAATCTGTTGTGACATTCAACTGTGACGGTCCATGTTTCACAGACATAAAAGAATGTTGATGTGACCAGTGAAGGAAGTAGTCTAATCGTATGTCTGTCTGAGATGTATTTGTCTCTTAGCCTGTCAGAATGAGTCGTAAGTCGCTGAGCAGAGAAGTTGGGGCTTGAATGTGATGAAGATGGTCTGACATCGATGGTTTTATGTTCAGATATTAAAAGAATATTCATCTAAGAATGAAAAAAAAAATGCTCTTGTGGGCAATTTATGAGTGTCACATGATATTCCGAGGTTGATATGTAAATTCATGTGCTAAACTGTTCATTTTTGCCAAATTGTCTTCTCATTTAGCCAATGCTTAAGGGTCATCCTCTGTCACTTCAATGTCCAATATCAGTCCAGCTAGCGGAAAACTATTTTCACACTATGAAAAAAGCGTGATTAATGTTTTACGTGATACTGGTAACTCAATTTTGGTGGAAAATCGACCTACCACTCACTTTGACTGGCTGTGAGACATTTATCCTTCCAGATGATTTTCGGCTTAGCGAGCACTGTTGTTGCTTGAGCTGGGCGTGAAAATTTCTCATTAAGATCCTTCTTCTGAAAGTATGGACCCAGGCCGCTTGAAACCATTGGCTGTTTAATGGCCAGTGATCAAATACAACCCGGACTTTGAGGTGAATGTTGAATGTTGGCTGTGAAAATTGTTCAGATGTCTCACTGTTTTAACATCACTTTGGTATATTTAGTTGTTGTTGTTGTTTTTTAAATTGTACATCTTGTTTCCTATTTGCCTCACTTATTATCCATGCACTGTAAGTTGATGTTTACATACTCGTTTAGTTATTTACATGTATAATATATTTGTTTTAGTCACTCAGACTGCGTCATGTCGTTTTTCAGATTTTTCTCCTCCGGGGGAGTATTAGACGAACTCTTCATTATTTTTTATTTCGTTTGTGACGACAACAACATTGGCTACTTACACAAGGGAATATTAAAGCCTTGGTACAACAAGTGTCTAGTGCGACGTATTGAATATACTTAAAGTTTAATCCCACCCAAAGCTTAAAATAATTTGTAAAAAAACATAATACAAGTATAATGAATGTTGGAGAAAAGAGCCAACTTTTCAAGCCACTCTAAAACTGTCTTTAAACAGCGAGGCAGAAAAAAACATCGACTTCTGTGATGTTCATTGTTTGTACTTAAGATGTAACTCCAGCTCAGATATGAATATGACAATGCAATAATATGGAGGAAAAAATCTTCAAGCGGCACTGTAAAACTTCCTTTATAAAAGTAAACAGGATGTCAAATCAATAGTGTACATGGACTTCCAGAAAACAGTAATACTATTAATAGAGAGTATTTGTATACCGTATATTTCCTTGCATCACAGATCAAATACTTTGCAATTTATAATGGTCTCTGTTTTTTTGTTTTTGTTTCTGTTTTTGTTTTTCATTGTACTTCGAATTCCTTTTGTCGGTAATCTATAATAGTACATGGAACGACTAAGTATGCACATAGGACGAGATAACTGTATGTTTTAGATACAGTTGTATTTTATATTCAATTATAGGCACAGGGTAGAAAGGTTGATCACGCTATTGCCTGTAGCCAGAAACAGGAAGTTTGACAGTGCGCAGAGTGTGTTCAAGGATACATTTAAGGTAACAAAGCAGAGATGAAAGCATATTAAAAGATTTAGAAACGACTAGAAGGCTTCTATCAGCAATATGTGGAAGAAAATTGACATATAATATAGGCCATTCGCTATGGAACTACAGGGCAGATTTTATGAAGACTGTTCTTCAAGATAAGACGATGGCAGACTGTTAGCTGTCATTGTTAACATCACTGAATCTAGACGGAATTAGAATTCATGTTGTCAGCAGAGCTACTGAAGAACGGAACAAATGGAGAAGAATTACCCTATCGGTGTCATTGAGAGAATTACCCTATCGGTGTCACTGAGAGAATTACCCTATCGGTGTCATTGAAAGAATTACCCAATATGTCACTGACTGTAATGGCCAGCACGGCATCAGGTGATGTCGACAGATAACCTTACAGATGAGACCAGGATCGTCCAATGTTTTCGTGGATAATTATCACATCATGACAGCAATCGACCCCAAATGTAAAATGAACAAGTTAATGCCAGTCTGATCATAATGTCTCTAAAAATTAAGATATAAAACAAAGCGAGAAAATCAGACCATCATAGTTGCACTGGTCTGCATTTGTAGATACTGCAATGTAGGGCCATGTCTGTCAAGGAACATTAGCAGAGTCAATGAGGAAAGGCATTGCAGGAAATGGGGAAATCAGCCGATCTAAGTATTAGCCACTGCAGCATCAACCCCAGAATACTGGCCGCTTTAGACATTACGTAATTTGAAAATAGCCACAGGAGAGGTAATAAATATAGGGTAAACTGCTGCCAAGAGAAAGTGATTGCGTAAGAATTGAGTTCGGTGTCGTGGATTAAAACAGCTGAAAAAAATTGATGAAAGCAACTTGTCACGAAGAAAGAATCAAGTTGAATACGAGAAGCACAGATTTATCTCACAACATGCAATAAAGTAACCTCTCGGGTAACATGTTGTTTCTGGTACATTTTATTGCAACGCCAAATCACTTGAATGCTCGTTAAATATTCTCTATACACCCATTCTTTTCATGAGTAATCCAAATTTAAAGAATACGCCTTCTTCTTATTGAAAACACTGGCAATTGGTCATATCCATTAAAATAAAGGAAAGAATTGCAATATATAACTTATTAGTGTTCTATGTGGAGCAACACTCACTATGGTCTGACAGTGTTATCTGTCTCTGGCATTTTGGCCATGGCTAATCTCATTAGAGCTTAGATCATGAACACAAAGATATGTCCTCGAGATTTATTTAACTCTGAAAGTGTGTTCAGGAACTTAAGCAGCGTTTTAATGACATTACCATTAATGTTTAGGATATAGCACGTTGTGCTCAAGGAACAAAATAAAAATTATAGCCTTATCAATCGAGTTTTGTTTGGACGAGAATTCCACAGTAAACTATGTTGAGCAAGTCTTTGACAAAAGCGGTCCCTCGACATTTCCAGGGTTAAAGGTTTGATTTTTAAAATTTTTTTTCTTGCTGTTTTTTTCTTTGTTGTTGTTGAGTTGTTGTTGTTGTTGTTGTTGTTTTGGTGCTGTTGTTGTTATTGTTGTTGTTATTATTCTTTTGTTGGTGATGGTGGTAAGGTGGTGCTGTTGTTTTGTTGTTATTGTCGTGATGGTTGTGGTGTTGGTGTTGTATTGATGATGTTGTTGTTGTTTTGTTATTGTTTTCGTGGTGATTGTGGTGCTGGTATTGTATTGATGCTGTTGTAGTTGTTGTTGTTGGTGGTGTTGGTGGTGGCCGTGGTGTTGTGTTGTTGTTATTGTTCTTGTTGTTGATGTTGTGTTTTGTTGTCATGTTGTTGTTATTATTTTGTTGTTTTTGTTCTTGTTGTCGATGGTGGTGTTGTGTTATTGTTACTGTTGATATTATTGTTGTTGTTGAGGTTGTCGTTGTTGTTGTGGTGGTTTTGGAGATGGTGGTTGTGTTGTTGTAATTTTTGTTGTTCTTGTTATGTTCTTGTCGTTGTCGTTGTCATCTTTGTTGTTATTGTTGATGTTGTAGTTGTTGTTGTTGCTATTGTTGTTCTTGTTTTTGTTGTTGTTGTTATTGTTCTTCTTCTTCTTCTTTATGGTCTTGTTGTTGTTGTTGTTGTTCTTGTTGTTCTTCTTGTCAAGACAGGAAAATGTCAAGCCAACACGGGTCTTTGTGTGGGAAAGACTGCCAAAGACACATGAAGATTAGCACATTGGGCGCAAAAACCGTAGTGCCTGATCGTTTACAGCTGATTGCAGTTCTAGAGCTCGATAGCACCCGTATGTCCTGTCAGCACCACAGACACAAACATTACCGTAGTGGGTGCAAAAACTGCACTGCGATAGATCGTTTAAACAGATTGCAGTTTTATAACATAGCACCTAACTCCTGCATTCCAATCAAGCACACTTCCGTAACCTTTATTTTAGTCAGTAAGTGATCGCACTGATGTAAGTTGTTGTTATTATTTGTTGTTTGTTTGTTGTTGTTGTTGTTGTTGTTTTTCGCATAACGGTCCGCTTACTATATTCTATAGATGCTTACATCCCATACATTCATTTCTTACCTTAATGTTTGTTTTCATTGTTTGATTTTCGCTGAGAGGACTTTGTTTCCTCTGCCCGTTTGGTTCCATTTTCTGCCCGCCAAATGAAAAAAAAAAATGGGACTATAAAAAAAGGGGAGGGGGTGAAGAAGGGGGAGAGGAGGGGAGGATTGTGAAATGTGCCTTACAAGCTGATAAAGAGACAACTGTCAATAGGAGACGAAAAACTGTTTCTCCATCAGAAGGATAACAGTGTCAGCACCAGTCTTTTCCTCATCTTCTTCTTCCTCTTCTTCTACTTGCTTTCCATCTTCCTGTTCTTTTTTCCCTCACTTTCTCTATCTTCCTCTTCTTCTCTGAGCCCCGCCTAGAATCACCACACCTTCTCCTGACGGGCGGTGCTTCTGTCCTTTTGAGGTAGTTGTGATTCAGGGCCTGGGTCTCCCCAGAAAGTTTTTGTTTTTTTTTAACGTCCGCTTCCGGGTGTTTTCTTCTGTATACACATTTTTTTTCACACTATCCATCTATTGTACTGATCTGGAAGTCGTTGGGTAGTAGTTGAAGTGATGCGACCATGTTTCAAAATCTCATGGCTTAGTTAAGATAGTACAACATGACAAGGCAAAAGAAACTAGAAGAAGGGGAAGACAAAAGAAGGAAAGGTGGACAACGCTAAAGTGGAAGGGGAATAACTTTGTGACAACGCAAACTCTGATCAGAAACCTACGGCAATGGAGAGTATTATCAAACCAAGAGTCCTTAGTCCGGGCGACCCTCAGAGTTACGAGACCCATGAATCGTGAGTTTTAAGTAATAAAAGTTGGGGAAAAGATATTTCAGCACAAAATAAAACTAGTTAATTAAAGCAATAGTTCTCAATACTGAAAATGTTCTGAGATGCCAAGGAGAAAACATTTTGAAATGAAAGCATTGTCTAATCGATCCAGGACAAGCGGTAAGCATGGAAGATAAAGGCACCGTGATATTGCATTGCCAATGAGCACAATGTATTCAGAATTACCGATTGAGAAAAGAAAAATAAAGTATTGTTAACAAAGTGACCCAAAATGCCTAGTGGAACGTTTTGTGCACTTGAGGTAGTGGAAAGGAAAATTAGGTATAAAGAAAGAGAATATTTTAAGCAGGTAAACAAATAAAGAGAGTCATTTTTCAAGTGCAGTATAAGATTATCTTGAGAAGGTTAACAAAGAATGTCTTGAGTATGATCGTACTTTAGAATATCACACTAATCTATATCTGACACTCAAGTGTGTTTTCTGGCAGCTTATGTCGTCGTGGCTGGCAGCCTACAGGATTTTTTTTAAACTGGACTTTCTGATTTTGCCCCTGGCAACGACAGTGTTGAACTAGTTAAGTCTCCACAAGAGAAAATAAAACTTAGTTATAAAATTGTTGGAAAATTACTCCTCAGAGAAAGGTTTATGGAAAAAAGAGTTTACTCCAATATCGGAAAGGTCTAAAGTTTAAATTCTGTATACTATGGTTTGCAGGCAAGAATTACATCTTCAACTCCGGGGCATGAAATGTAATCTGTGTTTTCTTTACATTTGGGCCGTAATTAAAGTAATTTTGCGAGCTGTTCTAATTTGTTATTCGTGCACTGTTCCATGTTTAGTGTGGACTTACCGGTGCAGTATTCACCGGATCACATTCCCCATTAACGGGATTTTTTTCCATGCGCTTCAATGGAATTCTGTAAGGTTGAGTAAATTGTTTGTTTTGGATGACGTTAGATCAATGATGGGACTGGAACAGCGCACAAAGCTTTGCAATCGGGTCTGATGGGTGTCCAATAGTCATGACTTTCTTTCTCTCCCTCTCTTTCTTTCTTTCGTCATGTCTTCCTTTCCTTTTTTTCCTCTCTTCCTTCTTTCTTTCTTTTTTCTTTCTTCTTTCTTTTTTTCTTGATTTCTTTCTTTCTGTTCATCATTCTTTTCTTTCTACATTTCTTCTCTTTCTCAATCTTCTTCTTTCTCTCTTTTTGTCTTTCTTTCCTCCGTCTGCTGGTTACCCCAATGAGGAACAGTTGGCCGTCTTCGGCTAGCTAAAATATCTCAAAGGTTAAGGGGACATAGTGGAAAAAGAGGGATGAGGGATTAAAAGTAGTCTAAATGTTAAATTCCTATTCATAAAAATGTTTCTTACTAAACACGCACTTAAAGTCGAGATAATCCTACTTTCTTAGGATGTACATAACAGAGCAACGTTATTTTAGCGTCTATATTTCAGTATTACTAGATCTAGTTGAACGGATTCTTTATCCAGCAAAGATTGGTCGGTATAAACAACAGTAACATGAGCTTTAAATATATTTCAGAAGCACAAACTCTCCAACTTTACCTTTTTATACTATACCTGTCGAGAAAGTTAAGGATTTTCGTACAGACGAAATGAAGTTCTGAGAAAAACACTGCTAGCTTTTTAACAAGAATAGATCCAAGGAGACGACAATCGCAAGCAAAGAGTGAGAAAACAAATCAAAGACAGCAGAGATGGCAGGAACAGGAGGCGGCTGGTTGACGCTATTTCCAACAAGAAGATGAAGAAATTTATCCAGTGGATTTTAATCAACATGGCAGCATCTCCACATTCAAGAGTAGAATCGCTCATGGGCAATGATGGTGTTTAATTCTTGAAACAAACACAAAAACAGATAGTTATAGGCCCAGTATGAAAAGAAAAACAAAAAGAAAGAAAGAAAGTGAGAAAGAAAAAAAGAAAGAAAGAAGGTTGTGAAGGAAGCAACAAAAAACAAAAAGAAAGAAAGAAAGAAAGAATGAAAGAAAGAAAGAAAGAAAGAAGGGTGTAAAGGAAGCAACAAAAAACAAAAAGAAAGAAAGAAAGTGAGAAAGAACGAACGAACGAAAGAAAGAACGAAGGAACGAAAGAAAGAAAGAAAGAACGAAAGAAAGAAAGAAAGAATGAAGGGTGTGAAGGAAGCAACAAATAGTGGCTAGCGATCATCTACTGGACGTAAAGCTCTGCGATGACGTTGTGTTAAATTGCAGCCATGATCTTTTGTTTCACCATTTTGTGAGAATTTTAAAATATTAAGAGCCATTTTCAATTCCAGGAAAGCGAGACCTAGTGGCAGTGAATGAAGGGTTAGAGAGGAAAAAATGTAGAGATTAAATAATAATATAGAGGGCTAATATATATAGAAACAGACATAGAGCAAAGCTATCAGAACAAAGTGTGTGTTGAACTAACCTTTATATGAAGGCGACCAATCAATAGCTACCCCCCCCCCCTCTCTGTCTGTCTGTCTGTCTGTCTGTCTATCTATCTATCTATCTATCTATCTATCTATCTATCTATCTATCTATCT
>JBCEWB010144743.1:0-10840 GCA_039654565.1 Peronia peronii | reverse complement strand
GGCGGAGAACCCACCAGCTTCGGCCAATTAAAGACAGCTCAGAACAGAATCCTTGCTGCCCATGCGCCTCATACGATCATCAGACAACGGGCGGTCCCGAAGAGCTGCCCGCAGAGTCATCGAAGCAACTCCCAAATCCACTGATAGATTATAAACGTCCTACTAATTGTGGTCCAGACAATGTTTTGTTGTTTTTTTTAATGGCACTCTAATCTTTAATATAACATTTAAATTTCCCCATTCCATCTTTTCTTCCACAAGCTGAATGGTCCACAAATGGACAAAACAAAAATAATTTGCTCTTCTCTCCCTTACCGTCTCTCCTTGCATGCTTGTTTTGCTCGTCCTGTACCCCCAAATTTGGTCATGTCCCGGCAAGCTGCACATTTACCACAGTCTGGTTGTTGGCACACCTGCAAATCACACGCATGGCATAGCAATCTCAAGATCACATATCAAATTCCAGACATATCCATGGCTCAGAGCAAAGACTACACTAAGCATCCAGAGTTTTACAGAGAAGCCAAAAAGAATAGCTATATGCTATTTTGCTCAAATACTTCTCTTAACATGATGAGGCACTATTTTGCAATTACTAATCATAGGGAGAAGAGAACTATTTTTTACGATGACCTGCACAATCAAATTGTAAGGAAGGCTATGTGATGAAACTGTCTCTGCAAATCTGGGATTTGTTGTGGTCTTGTACCAGATAAATTGCTCAGGTATCCGTAAGCTAAACATGTTCACTGTAAAATGGATTGATTGGATCCATGAAATAAATTTTATCAAGTAAATAAATTGGATTCAATGGATAGTGGCTTACTTGGTTATTCCCTTTTTTTTTTTCAGACTGAATATAACGGATGTCAATCTGTTTTCATGAAAAAATTGGAAAAGTTTTTCAGATCGGTCTGGTTATGTAATAGTAAGGTACAAAAACTGAGCCTAACTGTGCAACGTTGACAGAAGTTGCAAGTTTTCACTGGAATCTGGATTAGCAATGTCTTTACTATTAAAAATAAGTTTTGATACATTAAAAAAAAAAATTTAAAAAAAAAAAAAGAGGCACCTGTTTTATGCAGTGTGTCATTCATCATTAATTTTCTGAATATGCTAATTTAATATATGACTTACCTCACAGATGCCACAACGCTGTCTTTTGGTTTTACATGTTTCCTCGTCTATCTGCCCTTGAAAAATGGAATCAAAGATCCCTCTGATAAGTGGTGTAACTGTAGCTTTGGTGTGCTTGGGTTTGTCTTTCTTTGTTTTCACTCTTGCTACATCTTTTCTCAGTTGCCTCCTGAAAAAAAAAAAGATATTAGAATAAAGATCGCCGTCACATTATGCAAGAGTGCAACAACTGTATGTTATTGAAACAACGCTTCCAGTTCAGACACATTAACCAAGAGCCTCTAGGATAATTTTAAGTAAACCATTGAGCAGTGCCATCAGTGTATTATTTTGTATGTCTTACAGGAAAAAAAAAAAGAAAGAATTTTCCAGCAAAAGATTTAGTACCTTAAATTTTAATATTCTTGGGAGGGTGGAATCTTTCAATTTTGGATTTTTGTTTTCTCTTACAAGTTCTCCCTTTTCTCAATATAGAAATAGTATTCAAATTGATATGTCCATTCCATCAGATCATGATCATTCATCAGATGACCCAGCCCGCAAACAGGAATTGGCTCCCTCTGTTTGTTACATGCAGTGCTACATCACCACTATTTGACAGGATACAGGTAGAAGATGCATAAAACAATTATGATCTCTTCTAACAATGTCGTGAGTCCTGATGCCAGGTCTCTCTCCTATAAAGACTGAAATTCTCTTTTATAAAAAAAAGAGACACAGAAATCATGGGGAGAGGGCTAGTATCTGAAAAAAGGCTGAGGTTGAAGGTCAAATAAACTCTTCATGTCAATGTTTCTCTTAAAAAAAATGTAAACCCATTTTTGTCAAAACCTGTTTTTTGTTACTATTGTGCTATCTACTTTTTTTAAATTTCTGTACAGGATTCGAACCAAATCTGGCACACATGGTCTTCACAATATGACCAAAAAATGTAAATATGAAAATCCCTTTCTGCTGGTTAGTTTTGGAGAAAAAAAGTTGTTGTTTTTTTTAATGAAAAAAAGGGCGAAATGTGAAAGTTCTAACTATATGGCATTTTAATAAATTTCCAAATTTTCTTTTGCACATGAAGGCTGAAATTAAGTGCCTTTCTAGATTACATGTCAAACAATAAATTGATCAAGTTTCAATGCTATTTCACAGAGAAGATCAATTTCGAAGATACCCATTTCAGAGACATTAAAAATCCAAAATGACAGTATGGTAATCATCTGAGAAAGTCAGTTCGTCTTCACTGTTTTCCTCTAATATGAACATGCCGAATTCAATGGAAAAAGTTAACATAGCCTGTTTGTATTAATTTTAAAAAACTACCTCACGACGCCACCTCCCCCCCCCCAATTTATTTAGCGATTCTCAAGATAAAAATACGTACAATTTCTCTGATTCCACTACACCTGGCCCTGAAATCACACGGTCACTCATGTGGTTGGCCTGAAGTCAGTGCCAATTTGGACCACGACAACGGGAAGCTCCCTGACAATATCACTGTCTTCCCATTCAAGAACACTAATCTTGTGGCATTGGACACTACCTTTTGCAGCACACTCAAATCTTCTTCAACTGCCAGATTGGCAACGGGACCTGGTGTTGCAGCCAAACTCACTAAGGACATTTGGCCACAAATACTGGTCTTTGGACCATCTGTAACAAGTTTGTTCCTCTGGCATTATTGGTGCCAACGATACCAACCTCATCTAAAGTTAGTTGCAGTATCCTGACGACGCAAAACAGAATGGCTCTTATGGCCGATCTCAATGACAATAGTCCAAGGAAACAAACTGTTCATCTCCAGCACCACAAGGATACTTTTAAAAACGCAACATGACGCAACAAACGACGCAAAATGATTGATCAGATGCAAAAATATTTGCATGTATCAGTTGACCAATAGTTAGAAAACACATTAGAACGGATAATAATACCACAAATGAAAGAGCGGGAGGATGTGGTCCAGTTGACATCAGAAGTTTATGATTTGATCAATTTAAAGACGCTGATGGATCAACAACAAAAACAATCAATCAGCCAAAAAAAAAAAAATCTAAATTTCTCATGTTTTTATCTATGAGAGTGTTTACTGTATCATATATGTAAGTTGTAGAAAAAGTTTCTGCCGTTACTGTACCTAAAGCTATGTTTGAATGGCTTCAGCATCACTTAGCGGCATATTTTCCTATTTACATCCAGCTTACTCTACCTTTTCCCCAAAGTGACCCCAGCTAGTTTGATGAGAGCCCTCATACATGGGGTTGTAATCAACAAAAAATCATCCTCCTCAGCAGCATCATCATAACTTTGTACTTGATCCACCACAAACTGGGCATGGCGAAGCAACGTGTCCTCCGACAGACTATTCAATCCCGATGGAGGCACAGTTGTCTGATCAATGAAAGAAATGGTGGTATGGATCATGTGTTGAACATAGGTCAGCATCGTGAAGAGGAAATAGAAAATATGATTCATCATTGTAGCAGTATGAAAGTATTCTGCTGCCATGTCACATTTAAATTTCTAACTATCGATGAAAAAAAAAAAAACAAGCCCGCAAAATCAAACTCAGGCACTTTGTAAATTTTTTGTGCTGGCAAACATCTCTTTGATTATGTAAATATAAACATATGAATGACAACAACATGGACAATAGAAAAAAGTAAGATTAAGGAAAAGTGAGAACATACTTATGGACATTGACAGACAGGAGAAAAATCAAGGTGTGGACTGTGTCACAGAGGTCTATCAATTAATTGTCAAAGTTGCTGTAGTTACAGATAAATGGATCATGATTTTTTTTTTTTTTTTTTTTTAAATGATGTTAAACAAAACAGGGCATATTCATCTCTTTTTTCCCCAAAAAAAAAAAAAAAAGGCCAGATGTCCAATTTAAGAAGGACCAGCAGCTGGAAATTTATCACTGATGCTTTTCACTAGGCAGCTAAGGTTTCACAACAGAATTTACAAGAAAGAATATCAGGGAACAGGTTCTTCTCAATATGTAATTTCAGCAAAGGAAAATGTAGTTGTAGCAGCTGCTTTTCCTTCCGAAAACTACCTGAATCTTGTTGAGCAAATCTTCATATGCAGCATCTTGATTGTTGGAGAGAAATTCAATGACAATCTTGGACATGTGAACTTTGACCTTCATCTGCTCAATGAAAGGACTATAGGCCTCACTGGGTTGCATAAGGATGTATTCTGCATAGGCTGTGGAAGAAAGGAAACATTCTCAAGAGATGGCTGCTTCAATTTTCACAGCACAATAATCTTTCACCTTTTTCATTAATGAGTGAAAATTAATATTTAAAAAAAAGAAAAGAAAAAAATCATAAAAAAATAAAAAGAACTTTTTAAAAAAAAAAAACAGGACTTCATAGTAATCTCAGTAACAAATATTTCCATTTTAAGCTTTTACCTACCTGTTGAGAATCCTATCAAGGCATTTTCTCCACCATCAAAGCCCGAAACAAACCATTCATTGATTGGACCCATGTTGCGGCAGGGCACACCACCTGTATAATCCATGTGAGACAGAATTTCAACATAATAAACCCAACAGTGAAAACTGCAAATATACAAAAATGAGCATACTTCTTGCTGCAGTCAAAAGTTACATTGATCATTGATCATGATCTTAATCAGAACGATGTTCATCTACAAATAGAAGCAAAAATAATTTCCTAAAAACTCAGATAATAACCTAAAACTTCAGCAACAATATTTCTTCTCAATACTGACAAAAGCATTTACAAAAAAAAATGCCCTAAAACTAGTTTTTTTTTGTTTTTTTTTATCTCTTTGGAATTTTCACTCACTCACTGACCTTCAGGGCTAGGATCCTCCTCAAAAATGGGCTTGATAACACCACTAAAGAAGAGGTACTTGTTGCGTTCTATAAGGCCAGTGTCAAATGAACACAAATGTGTATTTTTGTCATAAACGCTGAAAATAAAGACATATATCTCTAAAATCAGTGACTGCAAAGCAAAGTCAAGTTACATAATTAATACTGAAAATTACTCATGATAACAACACTACAAAGCTCAATAGATAAAACAATACTTTTTTTGTATAAATGGGCCAAATGTTTCATATATTATCAACAAGGATACCACATACCACACCATCAGGCCAAAATATCTCACTCATTTCAAATCAAATGGACAGCCATTATTTACAAATATGATTTTGAAAACAACCTTCTCTGTCATTCTCTATTTTGCTTAAACATAATGCAAAGCTACACCGATAGTTTCACAACAACTTCATCCTTCCATTTTTTTTTTCCTTAAACAAAATACCACGAGAATATACCCCACAAACTGCACTGGAGTTCGCAATCAATTACAAGCTAATTTAGACAAAGTAAAATCATAAATCTGTAAGACAGTTGAGTTATTCATCTTTTTCATTAACAAATTATTGTTCTACCACAAATCTGGCCTTATCCAAGAATAGAGCTTTTCTTGTAGCAATCAAATCATACCTGAAATTGGTGATTTTGTGCTGTGGTCTATCTTCTGTCATGTTATCAAAGTCTTCGTCTCCAGTGAAAAGAGACAGCTTGGGGTCTGTCAGAGCAATAAATTCCTCAACCTGAAAAGCAAAGAACATATGAGAATAAGCTATGCAACTGTTATTGTTTTCTTGCTTTTATCTTAACACCATTCCATTACAAAGAGATCTCAATGAAAGTTAGGATTGTTAGTCAGATAACAAGATCCATTTAGAGCATTTTTTTGACGATATTCATCTGACAAAAAAAAAAAATTATCCTCTTGGCTTTTAATCCTCTTGTCAAGTTCAGAAAAAATATTTCTGATGTAATGGTGGGTGCAGAAGGCAATTTCACAAGCACAGCCTCAGTTAGACTCATTATTTTGATATGGTGTAAAATTAAGCAGACAGATAAGACGGCTGTCATTCACTCTTTGCTTTTTGTTCTATAGGATGAGAGACAGAATCGAAAACACTCTTTTTAAAAAAAAAGCTCCATTTTCAAGTGTTCTAACTGACAAAATGCTATATGCAGAGGTGGCACCTGAGCCTGAAAAATTTGCCAAACTTTTTTTTTTAAAGTTACACATAACGATGTAATCAAAGTGACATAGTCCATGCAGACAGAAATCCAGGACTACCACCAAGAAACTGCAGTCATATGCAGATCTGGATACTGAGCCATGTGTGAATGACGGGTCTCCTGTGCCATGATTTGTGCTTGAAACATGTTGGGCCACACACACTCGAATGGAGCTGATAAACATGAAACAAAAAGTGAATGAAATGCTAACTTACAGCATCCTCTGAATCTCCTGGAAAAAGTTTCAGTTCTGAGTCATCCATGTATCGCAAACATTCATTGCATCTCTCAGGAAGGGACTTCGGTGAACTGGATTTGAGTGCTGGAATGATTCTGTTGACAGACAATTCATTCATGAAGCTGAACCAATCCCTTATGCCCAGACAAGGAATCTATGTGGATGATATACAGAACCTTCAGATTTGGTGGTGCATGGTACCTATTCTATCCCTCTGACATGCACATCATTTTCAGAAGTAAAAAGATATTTACAGTCTCATTCTCTTTAAGTACATACATACACACATTTAAATATCTTTTAAATATAAACGGATATCCGGCTCTAAGTACGAGATCTTGCGGGAACATGGTTTAGAGTACTCAAGGGAAGTCACTGCTGAATTTCGCCACATTGGAACAATGCGTTTAATGGCTACATTCATTTGAAGATCAGATTAAATTTTTTAACAGTCTGACAAATGGATGATGCGGGACCATCACATAATGATGTAGAAACGCGCTTTCGATAGTGAAATATGCAGTTGAGAATAAATCAGACGCAGATCAAGAATTTGAGCATAATTTAGAAGAAGAAAGTTACAGTGATGACGACGAAACTAGATCTAGATCTAGACGTCGATCTAGCAGTAAAGATCTACAGATCTAGATCTCTATAGTGAAGCTGGCACGAGTGCAGTCTGAATTTTTTTGTTTTGTCTCGGTTAAAGTGTTATACCCCAGAAAAATACTTTTATCACATTCAGCGTTGATTTCTCAACAAACTGCACCTGATTTCACGCAAAAAAAAAAAAACGTAAAAAGTATTTTATCATAATTTTTTTTCTACAATCGCTAGAGTTTTTGTCCCAATTATCTCCCTTGAGCTGGTACTTCCAGCGTTCAAAATGTAGTGAGGCCTGATACTGAATGGGTTAAACAACAAAAAACTTAACAAAACAAAACTAAGCAAAAACAGTACAAAGAAATAAAAACAGCACAAAACAAAACAAAAATTGATGACTTTAATTAAGGGCATGAGAATCCACCATTTCTAACACAGCTGATTACCTGTCCTTTGCTTTATTTTCTTCATCTGTTCCTGTCTTCATTCTTTTGGGACTGCTCTCTGTTTCACCATCAACATCTGTAACCTCTTGCTGCCCTTCCAACACTTTTTCATTCTTAGGTATCTTTTCAATACAGTTGGTCTCCTGTTTTGTTCTGAAGATTAAAATTGATGAGAAATCAAGGTCAATTAACATCCCTCACGTCTATGGATCACAATACAACAATCAGGGTTGCCAACCCCATGATGGTCGAAACTGGGATTTCTCTTTAAAAAAACAGTGATTTTATATACTAAGAAGAATCCAATGCTGAAATTTGTTTGCAGTATCCAATCAAAGAATTTATGCACACAAGTTATTTATACATGTCAAATGCACAGTATTTCTAAATAATGCAAAATCCAGGAAATATGTACAGAAAAATTCAGTCACTATTTACAGTTAATTCCTTGGTCCATTGGTATTTTGATGAAAGTAAACGCAACAGAATTATTCTGGTCTAGATATAGATCTATACATGTATCATGTGCATGTATGGTAGATCTATATCAACATAAAATATGACAGTGAAAGTACGACATGAAAACCCGAGTGGAATTTGAGGTGAAATCCAGTATGATCGGGATCAATAATTTAATTTCTATGATTACTACAGCAATCTAGGACACGGCATAATACTAACCTCATCTTTGCTCCTTCCACATTTCAAAACCCCTTTCTCCTTCCCCTGCCTAATGGAATACAATGTTTCTTCATAATGATGTTTTGATCTGATGCCAAGGAGAACGGGGTTGGATAGGACTAGGAGACGACAAATCTGTGCTAGTTCTCGTCTCTGTGTGACATGGAACTTGCCGCAGGTCAGTTGGCTTTCATACTTTGAAGTTGGGAACCTACTAGCCAGGCAGACACTGGGTCAGTTACATGGGCTAAGACAGCATAAAATCCCTCGTCTTCCCCTCTTGTTCACCATAAGGAGTGAGAAAATCTAGAGAGGGGGCTGGGTAATACCACAAGCCCAGTCAATGCTCACGACACTGGACAGATAGATCTAGATCTAAGACGGGACATTCGAAGCGACACTGACCGTCACCAGCCACTCGACGAAATGAGGCTATCGGCCGTAACATTACACAAATGCCCATTTTTCTGGCTTAAGAATCATGTCATGTGCATAATCTCGCAAGAGTACTGCAAAAGTGCAAAGTCCGTTTGATCATGACGGCAGCGAACGTAAAGGCAAATTTTAAAAAATGTAGATTTAGGTTATGTTCCGGACGTCACACCCGCGACTAAGCAAAAAAAAGTTCGTAGTTTTGCTAATTTGGTGTTTTTCTTTATTATTATTATTGTTTAATTTTTTATGAGAAACCCGGGATTTTAAGCACTTTTCCGGAAGGGTTGGCAACACTGCAATAATCACTCTTGTGGGACGGATTTCTTTTCTGGAGGCATATCAAGAGGTGCACAGAAGTATTCAAAATTAGTCTATACCTAGCAGCTTATTCATAATGAAGATAAGTGATCACTAAGATCACTGGTCTATTCAATCTACAAAAAAAAAAAAAAAAAAAAGTGCATTGTTAAAAAATACATTTATAACTCCAACATGTACATTTTTTAAAAAGCAATACATGGGAAGACTTACTTTCCAGCAAACATAGACATAATAGTTGGCTGCTTGTCATCTTCAATTTTGTTACTGAGTCGTCGAGATGCTCTTGTCGGAGCTGGAAACATTTTTTAAAAATAAATAATAAGATAGAAAGAAAAATGCTTAAACATTTAAATACTGTAAGAAAAATGCTGAATCTACTTTTTTTTAAAGCATGGTATAAGATCCATAATAATCATTTCACAAATTGATTTATTTTTTAAATTTTTCTTTGCATATGGCACGACATAAGAATTTATTACAAAGGCAAAGAAAAAATTCTGCAATACCAACATTCTAATTGGCATTTTTTTCTTTTTTGACAAAGAATTTGTCCCCTTGATTTTCACATGTAAAAATCCAAAAATTACATGGCTGTCTACTTGCAAACAGACATAACACAGAACTTTCACCATTTTACTTTCAAATAAAAATCATTTTAAAAAAAAATAGTGGTCACAGTGCATTTCTTGCGAAGAGAAGTAATGAGTAGCACCTCAGCTATAGTCAGACATTCAATAGTATTTGGTCTTGACCTAGTACTTCCAGTTTTGAGAAGTTAATCAGAATGCATATCTAAAAGCACATCTACTCACTTCTAGTTGGGGTAGTTTTTGATTTACGGCCTCTCGCCTTTTTTGCAGGAGGGGACTCCTCCTCCTTATCTCCATCATCATCATCATCATCATCATCATCATCATCATCATTCCTCTGAACCTCAGCCATGTCTGTCTCCATGGAGTTGTTCTGACATTTATCTTCGTTCTCTGCACTGCAGGTCTCCTGCAGAAAAGAAAAAAATATAAAAAATTGCAAATAAAATTATACAGTTGTTGGATACTGAAAGAGATAATCACAAGGTCAGTAAAAAAAAAAAAAGAACCAGAATGGGAAAAGGACGCAAAACTGATTATGTCACAAACTGAAGAGATTCAGTCAGTTTGTGTTCTGAACTGAGAATATCTGAATTTTTTTCCCACTTCATATATAGGTATTCTATAGAAGGAAGAATCGACCAGTTGAGATAGAGAGGGAGACCATCTTGGATCTTTCAATCTCACATTTTCTAAAACTAATGAAAATATTTTGAAAATTCTTTTACAAGATTATATTATATTGCTGATTTATAAATATCTCAATTAGAATATAACCCTTCCAAATACTCTTATTTTTAGATCAACTCTTACTCTGGATCATCTGAAAGATGATCTAAAATAAGGGTATGTGGAAGGGTTTAATTCTAATTTTTTTTTTTTTTTAGCCCAGAACAGAGTTTTTCAAAGTCTACGAAAGAAAGACAGCTGGCAAACTAACTTAGCTCTATAAACAAAAAAAAAATAATATTTCTATTCTAATTTCATTTCACTTTGTTTCACTGTTTTGTTTTTCAATTATTCTTAGTGCAGACTGACAACTGATCTTCCACAGACTGCCCGCATTAGTTAAGGCCACGGTCGGCAGTGAAAGCCAAAATCCACATTTTTTAGTTGAGCATTCTTTTAACACTATAAATATGAGGGAAACGTATTTCTCATTAACCCTAAAGACTTTTTTCATGGAAAATGTTCATGGTAACCATGGAAACGCAAATAAACAGCCGCCATTTTTTATTTTTTACCTACTTTTGATCCCAAATTTCTCACAAACTATCAGTCACAAAACCACCAAATTTTGCAGAAACATTCT